>JAOTRQ010086334.1:0-11121 GCA_028565875.1 Hoplisoma paleatum
TTCACTTTTTAAATGGAATTACTGAAATAAATCTACTTTTTCATAATATTCTAATTTTATGACCAGCACCTGTATACCTGGGATTTAAACTCGGTACTTATTAAGGCAACAGTTTGATATTTTAATTGTTTAGCCCATCAGGATTATCACTTTTTAAATAGTCTCTAACTATTGTCATAATATTGTTTTACACAATTTATCCACCTACAACAATTTTAAGTATGTTCACTGTTATTTTCTTATATTGATAAATGACCCTGACATGACATGAACTTGTTTTTATTTGACTTTAATTACCATTTATTTATTTAGTTTTCATGATTTTACAGTTTGACAGCGTCTGATATGAATGTCTTTTACTTACAGAATCCTGGTTAGGCTCTGAGAAGACTACTATTCTGCAGGGAGGTTTTCTACTTGCTAATCAGCTTAACCACTCGGAATCTCTTTCTTCATTAAAGAAAAATGACTGGAATCAAATTGGAAAACCTATTGTACAGGCTGTCACTGAGATATGTGAACAGTGTGTACTCGACCAGGACAGGCATATGTGGGGAAAGCGAGTTCTTTGTATTTTATGGAGCAAGATCTTGGAGCATGAAAATGAGGAGAACCTTGATCTCAGATGGAGAGAGAACCCTTTATTTGCTGTTCAGAATAGCCTCCCTAGTATTAATCATACTGTGATGTTTGAGCTAATTAAATCAATGGGCTTTTTTAGCATTTATGTTGACTTGCTCCAGTGCTTTCACCTAGACAGACAGTGCAAAGAGCTCGAAAGATTAGTAAAGCATATTACATTTGAAACAACTGCAGCAGATGTTAAGTTCTTGCTGGAGGTGTGGTGGGAGATGATGAAGGGCAGGAGAGAAGTTGAAGACAACTGTGACAAGTTTTTTGCTGATAAATGTGTCTATTTTATACAGAGACCCTCTGAAAGCTTATCACAGGCATCAAAACGCTTTAAACCAGATCCTGATATCGCTTCGTCCTCAATGTGCATGCTTTGCATCTTATTCCAAGCACTTAAAGACATAAAGGAGAACATAAATTCTTCAGAGTTGTGTTTTTTTGCCATCTCCAACTGCCTAGACATTATTTATACCAGATTTCTGTTGGATCATCCAGTCTATTTTCCGGTTGAAGTGAAACTACAAACTATTGCTCAGGCAGTAAGCCTACGAAAGATAAATAATCGATTGGAAGGAGTTGAACTTACTCAGGCAATACTTGAGTCTCAGAGAGATCTTGCCGCCACACTCAGTCCTGCTGAGGCCAAATCAAGTGGAATGACATTGGATCAAGCCATGCAGATAGCACTTGAAATACTATGTGCATGGAATAGCAAAGGGTTATTAAAAATACCCAATAATGGTCATAGTGCTGCGTTGATTCGTCTGAAAGATAGTCTGTGTCGAGTTCTTAAATCCACAAAGTTATCAAACACATTTGAAAATAAATCGACATTAAATTGTTTCATAAAAACTTTGGAAGCTTTACATATGTCCTTATCATTTACTGTGCCTGAATGTCCCACATCTGATATAGCAAATGTTGCTATGGCCATTATGGATGGCAATCTAACTGGGTTTCAGGATCTTCCCAAATATTTTGCTTCAGTTCTGAGCCATATGTTTCAGGACACAGAGTGGCTAAGCTGCATTGAGAGAAACAAAAATAAATTTCAACAGAAAGACATTGTTATGGCATTAGTAGCTTCTCTTGTCACTAAATGTCAGAGAAATGAAAGCGTGAATCATTGTAAAAAGCTTAAGGACATTACAGTGGACATTTTTTCACAGTTACCTTTACCTGAAAAGAATGCAGCAATTGCTGATGTTCTTGCCATGTCAAACAAAGGATTACATGGTTTTCTTAATAGCGCTGTAATAGCAGGCTTTAATGAGGAGCTCAATTTGGCTTTCAACTGCATCATTCAAAGTGATACTAAAAGCAGCCTGAGTTCAGCTGTGTTTTCTGTGGCTGGTGTGGCTTTTCAGAACCCTGAAGCTACCATGCGCAGATGCTGCCACATGGCTATTGTCGATCTTAAGGCTCACACTCTCATTGCTCAGATCTTGCAACAACTATCTGGTCTTAGTAGCTCATTTAAATACTGCACAGGAGATAACATGGTTAAAGAACAGGACTTGCTGTGTAGATGTCTGCATGACACTGTGTGGAACAAACTCTCATCACCTCAGGAAGAAGAGCAGTTTCTTATTTTTTTGACAACGTTAATGGACCCTGTCATATATGGACAAAATGGAGACGTGCAAAGCTTCTTGCCACCAGAGAAGGCCGTTTGTGCATTTATCCTGCCTTATCTTTCTTCACTATCTCCCAAAGCATGTAGACTCGAATTGTGCCTTCAATTGCTACAGTCAGCTTTGGCACCTACAACTTTCGATGTAGGTTCACAGTGGATAATGAACTGTTCCCCATTTGCTCTTCTTTACTGTCTTGCTCAGCTTCTGAATAATTGCAGTAGGTGCTGGGAGCAGCCATTAGAGAGTGAGATTCTTTTAGCTCTTGAGTCTAAAGAATTGTTAAAATCTGTTCTGGCTAGTCTTGGCACGATAGTTGGCCAGGAAGTGGCTCTTGCCCCTGGTACATGGTCTAGAGCTATTTCTTGGCTTTATGAAAAAGTTAAAGAACTTGACTGGACTGTCAGATTTCATCTAAAGGTAGTTTGGGGGGAGCATTTTAAATTTGAGGTGCCAGAATCTCTCATGGCTGTGTGTGATCTTTCAGAGCAGGAGTGGTCTAGTTTGATACAACCACAGTATGGACAAGGCACTGGTCTATTGGCATGGCTTGAGTGTTGCTGCCTTTCAGATTACATTCAGGACACAATGTTACGCTCGCTCTCTCTAAATTTGAACAACCCAGAGGATGTCAACATGTTCAGCAAAGGTCTCTTGGTTGCAGTAACTCAGATCCTTCCCTGGTGCACATGTCGTGAATGGGTGCGACTACTGAACGTTTTGGATGAGTTACTACAGTCAGATAAACTCTATGTGCCCTATTCCGTTGAATATGTTGACTATCTGCCATTACTTGATTTATATTCTTTTGCTGGTGAACTGCGTATGTCCGTGTTCCTGCTGCGCATATTTCAGCTGCTTTGTGGATGCAGTTGTGCTGACTGGTTGCCTCTCCGGGCCTGGTCTCATGTAGGAAAGCTGTATGCCACTGCCGTACAGAGAATAATCAGCTCATTAAAGGACAAGATCCCACTAAAGTCAACCACAGCTTCTGGCACCCACAGCCAGGAGATTCTGTTTGTAATGACTCAGTTGTACTGTCATGTTGTTCATGTGCAGGTGATGATGCCAGGGCAGCCAGAGCCTTTATTTCTATGTGCACTCGACATTTTGTCCCAGTATGATGCAGTCTTGGCTGCATATCCCAAGAGTAGCACGGCCCTGCAGACAGCCAACACTAAACACTTTTTTACCACCATTACAGATAATCTGCAGTGTAAAGACATGAAGCATGTCTTACATCAGAAAATTGCTGGGTTATAAAAACTAAAAATAGTTATGCTGTGCTATAGTTATGCTATAAAACAATTGTCATTCAATAAAATCTTGTTAGCACTTGCAATTCCTAGTGTCAATGCATTAATAATAGCATATGTATTTTACAAGTTACTATTTTGAGCTTTACCCAGATGCAAATATTGCCAAATTCACGGGGTGATTAAATTTTAAATAAAGGTAAAGTTAACACATTTGTTTTTGGTTTATGGTCATTTTTTAGTGCTTCCCAACATGGTACTCATGTTTACATCAGAATAGAGTAAAACAACCAAATGCAGGAAACAATAGCAAACGATATTAAACTCAATGGTGACGAGCATTGGTGATGGAATTATGCCAATTTTGTACCTGAAATGCTACAACATACTAAATTACTGAGATGCCTCCTGCAAATGTCTACATGTGACCTTTTGTTACTGGATTGCAAAATATAAAAAAATATAATTTACATAATTTACACCAAGTTTACTGCTACAACTTTGTAAATTGAAATATGTGTTTTTTTGTTTTATGGCCTGTACAGGTTTGTTTAGCATTTTCCATTTTACTAATATTCTGTGTGCTACTAAAAGTAAAAAAAAAAAAAAAAACTAAACTAAGCATCCCGTACGTCTTTAGTACCGAAAACACATTTTGTACTAAATATTTCAGATTTTTGTTGTAAAAAGACTATAAATACATTTTCATAAATGCTAACAAGCCTTAAAATGTGATCAAAAACAAAATTATTATTGTAGGATTATAATAAACACCTAGTGCTTTTTCTCTGATGTCTAAGTTTTCATTTTCACATCTTTAATCTCTTTATATTTGGGTCAGGGGTGGCTTACTGGTTAGCACTTGCCACACAGCAACAAGTCCAAGGTTCAATCTCTGGGTTCTCTCCATGTCCAAATTGTTTTGTGATGACCGTTTTTTGTCATGAATGTTTTCTAAAATAGTAAACATGATGAAAGCTAAATAAATAACTATTTGGGTTTGACACTTAACATGCATGTAACTCATCTTAGTTATTGTATAAAGATAGTAATACAATTTATTAGTAGTGATCATAGAATTCCTTCTTGTCATTGGCACCTCATGTTCATCTTTTTATTTTGTTTTTCTGTAATATTCCTGGAGAGGATTATCATGAAATATTACATTGTGTTGCTTGTGCTCCAAATTTTATGTCATCCTGTCCATGCCCCCATCAGATAGCTTGGTCAAAATCCTAGATGCCTAAAATGCCCCATAGTAAGGCGTCTTAAATGTAAACACTAAAGTGAGTAAATAATTTCATGCTCTCTTAGTGATAGACAAACATAAAATTACTGTCTTTGACAACGTTGACAAGGCCTTTTCCCATGGAGCCACCATATTGTCTGGCAAATTTAGACTAATGTGTTTTAACTATTTAGTGGAATCAACCCAAGCTCCTTAATATATTACAAGTAAAACATTGATAATCATTGAAGAACATTCGCAAATTCGCTTAATGTAAAGGTTTATCTTTCTGTGGTTTATACCTCACCGTCAGAAGTACCAGGCTGTGGATTTGACCGGTCAGGCACGACTGTCCTCACTTCCAGCTTTGATTAGATTTGAGCAGATGCCATCAAACGGTCAGATTGGATAACCTTTGATAATCTACAACTCCCCACAAATGATCAATGAAGCCTGGCCATTCCAGGGTAGTTTTATCTATTCAGTATGACTTAAAAGAAAGACTTCAAGAAAACTTAACACCCGCCACCCCAAAGTTTCTGTATTTTGGTATTCAAATTGTTTTAGTTCTGATAAGTGCCTCCAGATCTGTTGAGAAGCAGCACACATAAAACTGCAAAGCTTCACTAGATTCTTTTAATTCCATCAGTAATTTCCTACCTGCCCCAACAGAACATTTGTTATCTTAGCTTAAAATTTTCATATTTATTTTCAGTCTATGCTGTAGTCTGTTCAGCAACTGCATACAATGCACCTTTTAATTCCTAAACCTGATTAATCGGATTCGATTGGATTTATCGTTTTAACAAAACGTTATTCACCCACCATTACATACATAAAGAACAGAAGAGCAGTGTAAGTTCATGTCCACCAGACCACAGATCTGCAAATCTAATAAAATGCATGTCATTTCTTAGGAGTTTCTTACAGAGCACTTTATTATGTACACAAATTTGGTACATATTGAAAACTATGTTTGCACTGATCTGACCAGCACTGAACAAATAAGTATGGGTGGTTGACCATTCCCAAGATGAGATGTTTTAATGAAGTAAAGAGGTTTTTGTAATTTAGAATAATTTTTATTTTTACTAGCCATTTTATTTTAAATTAATATTTAAAGCCAGTTAACACAATCTGTTTTTCTTCATTTGTCTTCATTAACAAATGGCATAACAAACTCACATTTGTGTTAACATAATTATGTTGACACAGCTAGACCTCCAGGTACCTAATACAGCATACTACTATGTTATTACCACAAGGGTATCTTTGAAGTGGTGAGAACGATCCACCAACCAATTAACATGTCAGTGCAGGTTATAGAAAGGTCCTTTTTAATGTATAAATGTGGTATGGAAAAATGACAGAAGAGCTACATTCAATGATTGTATACTCACAATCTATATAATGGATACAGCCAGTAACCAATAAATGTAAAGTGGATTTAAAAAGTATTCACACTCCTTGACTTTGAATTTTAAAAATCACAATGTACACTGCATTATTAAAACCAAACCAATGAGGACAGAACTGTCTGTGATTTTCTACCATCAAATTTTGAAAAAGAAAGGCAACTGTCATGTGCACATTGATGTTTTTTTTAAAAGTAATACTTTGTAGGTTCACTGTACATGCCATACTGGTGTGCGTTATAAATAACTGAGAACGCACGGATGGACGTGCACACATACTAGTAACACTTCAGTGGTCTGTTTGGGAGTCTTTTTGTAGCACCCGGCCAGGTAAGAATCTTAATAGTAATAGCAACAAATGATTTAAAACTTTACAACTGAAAACATGAATAAAAACCATTTCTTGGTTAAGAAATGATGAATTGTAGAGCTGTTCTTTGGAAGATTATACCTCTGATAGTTCTGTAAGTGACCATAAGCCTTGAACATCATTGTACAAGATTAAGATACAAATACTGATATGCACAAAAAAGCTAAAATTCCGCTCAGTTTTTTCAGAATAGATATGTACAGGACTGCAGCATTAAAAATGAACAGGACATCTTGAAATAACTTAGCATAAAATAACATGTTTTCCAGGCTAGGAAATTTCACAGATTCTGCAGAAAAATAAGTTACAAGGACTTTCCTCTAGGCTCTCGAATTCCTTGTTGTTTCCTGCTGTCGCAGATGGATCCCCATATGTTACACTGTTGGTGACTTTTAGTTCATAACTTGATTTAAAAAGTTCTTTAAAATGTGTTCTTAAAGCTAAAAACAAAACAGTGCAAGAGGTGCAAGCAAGCGTATTCCCCTGGTGATGTGCAAAGGAGAGGACGTGCTATAAGAAAGGGTTTGTGGAAGAATTTCCAGTAGGAAACTGTGCTACTGGTGCCCCAGCCTAGAAATAGAGGGGAAAAAAACAAAAAAATTATTAAAAGGATTATTCTTTAATTTTTTTTTTCAATTATATGATCAATTACACACCTTAGAAACAAAACAATTATATTGACAAATAGGTATTACATGTATTTTAACTCAGATGAACAATCCTGGAATGTGTACCACAAAACATTTTTCAAAGTCGCAAATGTTTTAGATATTTAGCGGATAATTTAGTATAATTTAACCATGGCAATTACAATAAAATTTAAAGCACTTTGCATATACATACAAAAGCATATTTTTTTTAAAGAGTCTACAGTTTTCAAGAAAGCAAAAGTAGTCTATGTTAAATAACTAATAAATGCCACTGGTCAAAGGGGTTATGTAAACTCATTAGGCTTAACAAACATTAAGAAAACCAACATGTACCCCCAAAATTATTTGTTCCTCCTCCAGTGTCTATATTTGCATATCAGACAAACCACATTGAAGGTAATTAACAAAAAATGGAAGAAAAGCTGGAACATAGTGAACCTTATCTCATCCAGAATTATGAAGGAACCCAGATAAACAACTGCAGGAAATTCTTGCTCAGGTCAGTTTATACAATTCACCAATAAGACAATAGACAATAAGATAAATGGTATGCAAGGGACATGGACCACTATTGACAACGAGCTCTCCATAAAAGAATGTAACTATTAATCTTGCTCAATATTTGAAAAAAAAAAAAAAATCAGGTTTCCTGAGTACAGCAAGCCATGGTTTCTGTGTGGAGTTCATAGTTTAGCAACTCATGGAAGCCACATTGTTGATGTGACAATGAATAAACTGTAGAACGCTTACATGCAAAAATAATAAATTAACCATAACTAGTTCTAAAAAGCCAACTTTTTTTTCTTTCCCATAAATGCACCGTGGAGCATCAATGTTAAAACTTACTTAAATGGCCAGCCAAGGAGAATGTCACTTTATTTAACATCTGTAGTGTGTGATCACAAACTTGTCCACAAAAAAATATTGGACCAGATTCAGACTTTCTACAATGCATACAACATACTTCAACATTAAGAGGCCTAACAGTGCTCCTGTTTGTAACATCTGTAAAAACGGAGATAAAAAGTCTGTACTATGATCGAACAATTCCAGTTCATACTTAAGGGTTCACAAGCGTCTAAGTGCATCTATTTTTGTTTTCAGTAGCCCATTTTGAAGACTATCAGCAATTGTAGTTTGTTTTATTTAATTATATATATTTTTTATTTAATTTTTATTAATTTATTTTTAACTGCTGTTTATTTGCAAAATCACTCCCAAAATTATTAATTTTTAAAGGTAATTGTAAAATTCATAAGGTAAAATTCACTGTTTCGCTCTAAATTGTTAAATCCACTGGTGCAATTTGAAATGAGATGATAGTAGAAAAGTTATATAGTGACTGAAACTGTCCACAAATTTCCACTATAAAGTTGTGGCAGAGCAGGATATGAAATGCATATTATCAACTTGGAAATATAGAAGTCACTGAATAAAAATGTCAGAAAGAGCCTAATCATTCCAAGGGGCGGAATATCAAATTCATTGAGCAATTAAGAACAATCATAAACCTATCAAAAAGTTACAATTTAGATTAAATTAAACATCTTGGCAAGAAGAGCAATGGTCAGAAAATAAATTGTATGAAAACATTCACATAAAACACATTTTCACCCAGAGATTGAGTGCAGACTGACTAGCAAAATATTATAACAAATTAATAAATTCATTTCATTCATTCATTGTAGTATAAGAAAGTCATGCAAGCAAAAATATTACATAAAGAAGCAGTACATAAACAGGTTATGTAAATGATAAAAAGTTTTTAAAGACTTTATCTATTTAGATCATAAACGCACCAAAAATGGATTATTGGTAGTGCCACTTGAAGCCATGTTCAATCCATATTGAGGTATTACAGCCTTACCCTGACCAAAGGAAGCAAAACCTCCACCTATACAGAAAGACAACAAGAAAAGTGGTTTTAAGTAAAGTGCATATGTTATTAACTGTTAGAAAGGAAATTCTTGGTTTCTTACCATTTTGCTGCTGAGTATATGCCTGTGGCTGAGGGAAGCTCTGGCCAGTGAAGGGCTGCTGGAAGTTTCCACTGAAGCTTGTGGGGAGGTTGTAAGCAGCCGAGTTGCCAAAGCCAGCAGGCATGCTCATAGAGCCTGGTCCAAATGATACTACAACATGAATAAATATGAAAACACACATTTCTGTAGATGCCTACATTTCTGCACTTGAACATTAAACATTTACAAGAAAACAAATTGTTCAATACACAACATTCCACATCAGAGCATCACTAATGTGTGCACATCTTCAACTGAACTTTAATATATAAAATTTTTTTTGGATTTTATTTTTATTCAACCTTAAATAAAATTTGTAATTAAATATCAGTAACAAATAACAATGGACAATTAACTGTTTTACATCAATTTTAAGAACATTAAAACATTGTGAGTTTAGCGTCACAACAGTGGCATGTTAAGGAGGTTGAAGCTGTTCTGCTACTGGTTACCGTAGCACCCCCTAGTAGACAGCATTTGCTTTTAATTAATTGACAGCACATGCAGTTATTATTGACTATTAAATCTGCCGGATGGGAAAAGACTAAACTGAAAAGTGGATTAGGTCACACCCTAGTTATCAGCCCAATGAACCTGTGCAGAAAGTGGAGTACGTACAAACTGGCCTCACAGTCCATGCCATTTCTTTGTTCTGCAAGACTTCCCTACTTGATTTTCGGCTCAAAATAATGTAGGTCATAAGACAAGTAATGAGAGGGAAAACAATAAGTTGCGAGGTCATATAAGGTATAAACAATATGGTTTGTTGCACATGATGATACATGGAAACTGAGCTGAATGGTTCTCAAGGTTGAAGCTCCAAAAAGAAAATCATAGACCCACAAAATATGTTTTGCCATAAAACTGTCTGCTTTAACATGTATAAGAACAGCTATAATGTGTTAGAATCTGTTAAGTTTAACCTCAAGAAATGTGAATTCTGTGCCTGTTCTCTCTTTTTCCAGACGCTGGGAACTTGATTTCCAAAGAATACACAAACATAACTTTGGAATACTCAGCAGCAGTCCAGTCCTTTTTATCTTTAGCCCAGAAAAAAACTTTTTACGTATTCTTGTTAAAGAGTGGCTTGACACAAGGAATGCGACAGCTTAAACCCTCGTCTTGCATATGTCTGTGCGTGATGGTTCTTGAGGCATTGACTCTAGCTGCTGTCCAGTCTTTGTGAATCTCCCCCACATCTTTTAACAGGTTTTAAAAATATCATCCTCTCCAGGATGCTGTTATATTTTTCTTCATTTTGCCTCTTTATCAATATGCTTGGACATAGAGCTCTGTGAACTGCCAGCCTCTTTAGCAATGACCTTTTGTGCCCTGCCCTGCTTGCGCAAGGTGTCTATGTCTTTTGGACAACTGTCAAATCAGCAGTCTTCAACATGATTCATTCAAATGCCTTTGTAGTTGTTTTGAGTTAATAAGCTAAATCCTTTAACAATATTAAATTTTCTGAGATACTGAATTTTTTATTACTAATTTTCAGGTATAATAATTAAAGTAAAAGAAATACACTTGAACTATTTCACTCTGTGTGTAATGAATAAGTTCAATAAGTCAACTTTTTCATGATATTCAAATTTACCAGCACCTGCAATTTATTGTTTTACAGGTTACCTGGCGCTGTTCCTCCTCCATTAGCCTGGAATGGGTTTGTTTGGATGGGAGCCTGTGACACAGCAGTAGAGACAAAGGGATTTGTAGGTGGACCTGCAGAACAAACAGTATTTAACAATTGCGCAAAAACTAGTAGTAAACCCACATATTTCTTCAGGCACATAATATTAAAATAATATTAAATTTAGTGGTGGGACAAAAAATTTTAATCATCGAGTTAATTACAGGGTCTGTAATTAATTAATCGCAATTAATCGCAATTATTTTGCTACTAAAATTTTGAATGAA
>JAOTRQ010086345.1:0-11121 GCA_028565875.1 Hoplisoma paleatum
CCATCCTGCAGTTTTAATTCTGGACTTGTTCGGTGCTTTAAACCTCCACAAATTCTGGTGCATCATCCCCAGACCCCCCCTCCCCTCCCCTCCTCCCCCCTAAAAAAGAAAAGGTTCTGCACACAAAGATATGATGTAACTGGAGGAGGCGCTATAGTAACCCAAGTCTCTCCTGAAATGCATCACGAGACGCTCTGGGGGGTCTCGATTCGAACCGCCAAAAATATGACCTTGGTGTCAATCCGGAGGGGGAAGGGTGTGTGTGTGTGTGGGGGGGGTAAAATAAAAACATGGATCAGGATTTTTTTTACCGAAGTCTGACTGTTTATTCTGAGCAACATCCAGCCATGAAGCAGCCGCTCCACCTTGGAATCGAACCCTTGACCCTTTTTTCTTTCGGCCCAGTTTGAACCCCATCCCAGTCGCGTTTCCCGCCGCGTGTATTTTCCTCCGGAGGCTGTTCGATGAATGACTCGGATGTTGTGTGGGGTGAAACAAAGCGCCGTTCGCTCTCTCCTGCAGCTGATTTGATTAATCGCCTCCGCGAGCGGCGGATTTAATCCAATTTAGACGTTATAAACACTGGCAAATACGACTCTGCTTGTTTATTCCTGATTTTATCTCGTTTCTTGCTCTTCTGAGTCCGTGTTCACTTCCGGAGCTCAGCCGGGGTGCTTAATAAACTTATTATTATTATTATCATTATTACTAACCCTGCTAACTGCTTCTGAACGTACAAGTGCACATAATAAGAAATAATATCCATCATTTCAGACTCTTTTACAGCCTAAATGCTCTTTTTTTGTTATAAACACACGTTAATTATTCCATAAATCTTAAATATGTTTAAATCCCAGTTTTTGGGAGCTGAAGGGGAACAGTACACACAACAGGCCCGTGTGACCCGCGGTGAAGTCGGCCGGCCCCGGGCCGCCCCGGGCTGCCCCATCATTTGGCTCCGAGTACATTAGCAGATCGCACGGGTTGTAAATTATGTACGACACTGAGGCTCTTTTTTCCCTTAACGGCTCATCCTGGTCCAGCTGGGGATTGTCGGTGCCTCCTTAAATCCGTAAGAATACGCCAAGGGTCGGGGAATCGGGTCTCTGGAAAACTTAAGAGCATAGCCAAAAGTATGTAGACGTCGAAACGTGTCGGTAATATGGACAGGTCCTTCTACTCCGAGGTTGGGATGTTCTGACCCGGAGGTTTATGATGTTAGACCCGTCTCGAGCTGAAGCAGCTGCCGACTGCCGAGTCTTGTGTTTAGACAAAGCTATTAAAAGCGTCGTCTAAATGTGAAACGTCATGCAGATGTATCCTGTTCTACGGTGCGCGTACTTTAAGATTAGCATTGTGTTTGCATTAGCCCCGGCAACTTCAATCAGGCAGGCCATTAAAGCGTTATCTGCTCATTATACCACGAACGTCACCGTAAACGGCCCGTAATCTCCAGATGCGTGGCATCACTCTCCTCCAAGCGCTTAAACAAACGGGATTTAAACGTTTTATTTTTTCATTATAAAACATTTTAAAATGCTTAAGGCGAGCCGGCGGTTGATTTTTATTCTGAGTATGTCGGGCAGGAGCAGAAAGAGCTGAAACAACCCTGTGATGCCCGCCGCCCGAGTGTCAAGGTTAGATATCGCTCAGCGTGAGTAGCGAGCCGGACCCGCAGCCATTCCAGCGTTATCGCTGCCAGCTAATTGTCGAGCTAATCGGAACAAGGCGGAATTTCGAGAGGCGGCGGCAGCGGCGGCGGCGTGGACGACTTATCTGACCAAAAGTGCACATCGTAATAAATTCAACCCGGAAACTGAAGGTCACTCACTCGTCATAACGTGTCTGGGACTAGGATTGAGAATTAAGAGACGCTAATTAACTCTGACTGGCTAAGCTAATCGAGCCAACAAATTAATCGAATGCCTACAAACTAGCGCCTAGCCTCGTGCAAATTCGTAAACAAGAGCAAAAGATCCGGGGCAGGGAGCGGGTTCTTTTCTAACGCCACAGAGAGACGAATTTGCTAGGCTAAATTAGAAACAAATGCTAATATACGTACACGCAAAAACAAGAACAGGTTGATAACATTGCAGTTAGACCCTTCTGGTTCAGGATGGGGCTTTTAAACGACCCCACAGTTGAAATACGGCCCCCTGTGGGGCAGAAAGGGAAGAACGTGGTGCAGCAGGTGGAACCAGCCAAAGACCAATCTCCTCTCTTTTGATGATAGCGGGCGGAGGACATAACAGGTGGCGCCGTTTATAAACTGAAGCATTTACGGTACGTAGATTAAGATCTTTAGTAGCGGCGTGTATTTAACCCCTGTCGCCAGGGATGGATGAAATGTATTGACGCTGCTCATCAGACCCCTGGACTTTAATGGTGCCGCACTCGACATCAGTCGCCAAAACGATCTGGCTGCTCAAACGCATCCAATCATGCGAAAGATTTAATGGTGGCATGTCCAGAGCATAAACAATATAGGTTTTTTGGATGTGCCATTTATGATATCTGTGCGTTGCCCTCTTATCTCTTTTATAGCTGTGGCCCCTGAGCATGGCCCTTTCATATCTGGTCTAAACCGGCTCGGAATCTTTACTGTTCTACCAGATTAGCTGGGCGCCCTTTATTGCCCAAGGCACACACAATTCTCCACCCATCTGCCGAGGAACAACTAACAATGCAACGTAAGAACTCTGGTGGCCCAGGGTGTCTATAGAAAGTGGTGGTAGCGGAAAGGGTAGGTCAGTAAAGAATGTCATCATGGGACAAGAAGGCCCTAAGTAAAAGGTGTTCCGTAAGGCTGAGGCTGCGTTGTCCTGCCCGAAACCAGGCCCGTTAGAAACCATCCATTACCATCCGCCAGCGTCACCATCCAGATGTGGCGCATGCAGCTGTGTTTGTAATCATGATTGTCACTTGGCGTTCGGGGTTCTCGCTTTCCCGGCTGTGGTTTTTCTTTTATTATTATTTAGCGTCTGCATTTCGTAGATACAGAATAACGAGCATGCACGGAAGGAATAAAAAGGCGCTCAAAACTAAGCCGATAAAATGCTACGAGGCTAACAGAGAACATTGTTTTAATGCTAATGTGTTTGCATTTGTAATAGACTGATGTAAAAGCGAATCGGATAACGCGAGCGCTAGCACGTTTTACGGCAGGTGTCGGCGAGAGACACTAACCTCGATTACAAAGAAACTAGCACGGATTTTGCCTGGTTGACATTGCTACAGGGTTGCCAGATTTAGGATTATTTTTTTTTATTTGTATCATTTCAGTATGTTTCACGCTAGCCAATGCTAACAAGTCCCCACGGCGATCAGAAAACTGTTCGATCATCAAAGCCAGAATCGTCGCTAAATGACACTTTCGATGACGACTAGGCGAGTTGCTAGGTGAGTACCAGCGTTGCCTTACCAGAGTAAGAGAGGTCCCGGGTTCTAATCCTGACTTGGTTGGTTAAGGTACTAAGCAACAGATCAGAAGCTCTTCGGTTCAAGTCCATCCACCGAGTTGCTGGTGTTGGGAAAAGCCGAGATCCATTCGTTTGACATTTCGGTAATCGATACGAGTCGTGGATTTTCTGCTTTTATAATTAACTGTCCGTCGGTGCGTTCTTACATCACTAACGATCAGCGTACGTGAAGCAAGCCTCCGCTTCATCGTCCCGAAGCTACAAGACTTCAGGGTAGATTAAAGAACAGGTCGATAATCTTCCATTAAGGCAGGGTCGAGATGAGGTCTCCAAAGAAAAGAGGGGTGAGAGCAGCAGGAGGAACGGAGACGGAAGCGGGAGCAACGTGTTAATGGGATGATGGATGGAAGCGGAGACGAGCACGAGACGTTTCTTTCGGGAGTCGGGGGCGAGACTTGTCTCCCGTGAGCAGCCATGGGCTTGACGTTCGATCGGAAGGTCGTCGGTTCAATCAGGATCCTGAGAGTCGACGAGGTCACAACGGAAGTTGCCTTTAAGCCAGGTACCGAGTCCCTAACTGCTCCCAGGGTGTCGTGACTAGAGCTGCCCACTGCACTGTTCCTGTGTGGACACTGCTGCCCCCTAGTGCATTCTCTAGTATTCTAAATCTAAATCTTCTGGTGTGCTCACGGGGAAATCACCGCCGCTCTACAGGAATGTTACGATAAAACATACAAGAATCGTTTTTCACTTGGTTTTGTTCACAGACGTGGAAACTTCTTGTGAATAAGTTCCGGAAAACAACGAGTCAGTGATGCCAACAAAAGTGAGTTCTTGAAAAAATGTCCCTCAGCCACGAAAAATTCGAATACAAATAAAAGAAATAAAAAAAGATACCAGTTTGAATCCCTTTGTACCGTTTGTATTTTCTAGTTTTGATGTTCGGCGACCCCACACACACCTCAACTCTGTCACATCTGTCCAAAACATTTCGGGAATTGAACCGGCACCCGGAGTCCATGATGGAATGGCCTGCCTAGTCACCCAATCCTAACCCAATCTAGCAAATCTGGAATTTTCTGGATTGAAAAGCATCCGACCGGGACTCACACGGCACCACCTGCATGTCTGATAGATTCACTGTTCATACGAAGGTATCTGGGGTTTATGAATGTACATAAAGGAATGAAGGAATTATTGAATGACGGGGATAATTGAGGACCACGGCGGACCGTGAAAACCTCACTCAAATTTGCCTCGACCGTCGCCTTTGAGGATATAATGTTCATCTCCTGGCTGATTTATCCCACAGACCAAACACGTGGCTAGATGATGAGATTCATTCACGTCATTATGTTTCATTACACTTATCCAGATGTACAGTAAAACGAAATGCCTGTCGTCTCTGGACGCACCCGTACGGTACCCCTGGAGCAGACAGGGTCAAGGGTCTTGCACAGGGACCCAACAATGGCTGTCTAGCTTAGAAGAACCTGCAATTGTCCGGTAGATAGCTCAAAGCTTTACCTAATAGTATATAACTTGGATGGACGTTGGGGGTCGATGACGAGATCAGATATCGTACAGCGCACCCTGGACCAAAAGGTGGTTATACATCTTGCTCTAGGACCCGACAGTGGCTGTCTAGCTACCTAACAGAGTCCCCAATCTTCTGGTCGACGGTCCCGAACTACAGTTGAACCAAAGCCGATCGTAAGACCCGGCGTCCACGATACACGGTGCGTGTTGGCACGGGCTGGCCTCTCAGCTTTCCCCAGCCGAGCAGCACCATTAGAATTCCCAGTGGCCGTACACATCCGCACAGCTCGAGTTTCTCGACTCTGCAACACGGCGATCCGAAATCAATAGTCACTGTAGTAGACTGCCTGCCTCTCAGTCTCAATTAATAATACATGCTAACACACGCGGCCTTCGCTAATAGGGTTAGAGTTAGCGCTCAACTCTTTGTTTTGTTTTGTTTTATCAAAGTGGCTGGATTAAGAACATTCGAATCCCTTCGATGCTGGAAGCACGTCCACTACAGCCCAAAGCTTCATCCTTCAGACCATTCGGCTACATTTTGGTCCAATCAGAGGTCCAAATTCCTTGAAGCAACGGTCCGGAGGAACATAACAACTGTCTAACGACAGTGGAACCTCGACCATTTCGAATCCATTAAACAAAGTCGCTCTGGTCTGATTGATTACGGATCTGGTCCGTGAGTTGCTGATTTAAAATATCGACTCCATTTTGAATCATTTAATAATCCTGGTGTTGAGTTGAGGAGCTTCATTGGAAGAAGATCTGGCAGGATGAAATGGGACTGTGATGGTTTAGTGGTTAAAGTACTGGTCCAGAGATCAGAAGGCCGTCGGTTCAAGCCCAACCACCACCACCACCACTACCACCAAGTTGCCGTCAATGGTTCGGCACTGTCGCCTCACAGGAAAGAAGACCCGGGGCTCCATATTCTATACGTGCCTGTGTGGGGTTCCTCCCACAATCCAAAAACAAGCATGCATGATAACTGTGGTTAATATTACAGCGTTTTATTGTAACTGCTAAAAATGAAAATGCAAACAAGATAAATCAATAAATACATAAATAAAATCCTTGCCGTCATAGTAACCAGATCTACGGTATCAGCTGAGTCGAGAGCTTCTTAATGTTTGTTTTTTTATTTGTTGATAATGAGACCGGGGTGTGTACACGTGAGTGTATCCACCGTGATTGATAGCAAACCCATAGTCTGTGTGTGGCTTTATTCACATGCAAGAAGAAGAAGAAGAAGAACCTTCCTTATCTCCGGCTAGTCTGCTGACAGAGCGATAACTCGCACGCGGGCTTAAATCCGGTCGCATGGCAACCAGCACCGCCGACGGCCGGCTAAAAATAAATAAAGAAATAAATGAAAAAAGGAATCCGGAATCGTACGCGGCTGATCAGCTGATCGAATTACATGAGCACTAAACAGGTAACGGCGTGTTTTTATCAGCAGGTGAGGATGCTAATGTCGATGGCCGGATGCAAAGCAGACATGCCAGCGGAATGGTGGCGGAAATTAGTTTTGTGATGACCAGGACGCACCGGCCTCGGACACAATCCTTAAATCTCCACAAGAAAACCTGAGCCCTGTGTATTAAATCGTTATTTGGAATATTGTGTGTTGAATATTATAGTAACGTTACACATTGTGATGTAACAGAAGGACCCGTTAGATAAACATCTACAACAAGATTCTTCATTTGCGTATCCCAGCTTGCGTGGACGTGGGAGTTCAGAACGTAATGACGGGGGTCAGATACGGTACGGCGGAAACAGACATTGTGAAGTAGCACCGTCGCCTGATTTGGCAACTTGGAGAATAGCAACAGCGCCCACTACTGTTTGAAGTGATTATTGATTCATCACAAGACTTTTTTGTGCATTTTATGTCCAGGAAAACCCGGAGACGCATGGCATAATGGGTAAGAGCTGTCATAGGGGGCAGCGTTGGCCCCCCTCAGACGAGCCCCTTCACCCTAAATTGCTCGGTCTACTGTCACCGTATCGTAAGCACTGCGTTACAAATGCTCTCTGTCTTTTGGAGGCCGCCGAGGCCTCCAGTAATGGACTCGTGGGGGCCGCGAGGTCCGGCCGCCGCTGGACCGGGCGGTGTTTAAAATGTCAGAAGCGCCGATGCTCGCTCGACCCTCACGGAGTCCGTCAGTAAGTGAATTCAGCGTGACTGCAGAGAGGCACTTAGTTCTGGTTCGATTTCCACACTTGAAGCGGTGTAAAATTTGACCGAGATGTCTGACAGCGAGGACGCCTACGTCGTCACCTCGGCTTAATCCAAGTCAGTCCAGTCTTGAACATTTATTGTTTAAAAAAATAAATCAATAATTTAATGTTTGGAGAACGACTGGCATGAGAAACGTAGTCGGAAGGAATTGGATTTGAATTTCTGAACATTGAATAAGAATTAAGACAAATAAATAACAATGGGGAAAATACTACTATTACCATTTACTACTAATATTAATATTAATAATAATACATGAATACTTTGATGTAGAGGCTTGAACTTGAGAGTAAAGACTTATATTTTTATTATAGTAAAGATTTATACTTCTGCATCAAATCAATGGTCTTTTTTCTCCGACGTAGACCGCCAAAAAAGTACCAAAGGAGACCACAAGGGAACGCATTATAGCCATCAAAAGCGTGCATAAATTATTCTCACATGTTTAATTATTATAAGCATTCACTCTGGGCATGCTGGAACTTGATCCGGCAACCTTCTGATCACTGGTGCATGCAGCACCTTAATATCGGTGAGTGAACACTCCAAACAAAGCTGAGCTGGAATAAACACACAGATTGGACTTGTTCCTCAGATGGACTCCGGCTCCTGGACTCTACGCTGCGACTGACCCGATCGCTCGAACCTCGCACAAGTTCCTGAGGTAATAAATAAATAAATAAATCTTTAAGGTCGTGCTGGTCTGACGTCGAACCCTGACGCGGTCCCCTGAAATTGGCTCGCGCTGAGGCCCAATCCACTCCGCTCTATAAAGACTCTATAGACTCCATAATGAAAAGAAAATAATCTCTTTCATCTGCCCCGATAGAGCTTTCCATCCAGGGACTCGAACGGTCGCCGCGTTACGCCTGAACAGTCCCACGTTATTGGGTACAAATCGAGCCGATAGCCAGACGCTGGAGAGAGACGGACCAAGCCCAGACCAATGAGAAGTCTTCGATTAAAGAGACGGTTCGAAGAGACAAGGGGTCCATCGTATGTTCTCGAAAAGATACTTTAAACCGTCTTAACTTAAGGCACATTGATAATTCTCTGTCAAACTGTGGTCGTTGTGCGCCACCTGATGTCCACCTCCAAGAAACGGCAAGGTTAAAACGCCACAAGGGCCGCTAGAAGTACCAACGCCGACTACAAGAGTGAGCCGGTCAAAACAACCAAGCGTGTACACGTGACGTTGGCGATGTTTTGTTTATGATTCATCATTTAAAAGCATCCGTGTGTTCAATATCGAATGGTTAAGGGTCTCGCTCAAGGACCCAACAGTAGCAGAGCCTGGATTTGAACCCCCAATCTTTGGGTTCACAGCCCAACGCTCTACCTACTAGGCTACGCTGTCCCATAATGACAGAAACTGTCGAAAACGCAAGCGGCGGCGCGGTGGCAAAGTGACGCCATTGTCTCGTCTCGAGCCGGCCAGAATCGTCTCTACTTACGAAAGACGTCTGTGCAGGGAGAAGGCCGGAGAGCAGGATGCTCAATTTCAAGACTTTTTAGGTTCGGGTTACGGTTGGACTCTCAGCCATCGTTTCTTCGGGTGAGGATCGGCCTCGATCACTCTTGATATGGTCTTCTGTGTTTTCTCTCCGTCTGATAGCAATGATTACAGAGCAGCAGCGTGTGAGGAGGGACGGGAGGGTGACCTTTCATTTATGTCTCTACGGTTCGAACACCATTACTTCAATGCTGTCGCGGGCTTGCGCACGCTTAATTTAATTAGCGAGCTGATCGCCGATGCCTGATCACCGACCCACCTCCCCCCGTTTGTTCTTCATGGCGTTAACCTACAAGCGCGATCGAGCTTAAAGGTTCGCTCGAGGTCTAGATCGAGCAGAGCAGGAGGTTAAACCATCGAGGGAACTACATCACGGTTTAAATGTTGGGTTGACAAATTCAGTTGAGAGGCCGGTGGAAATCACGGATGCTTCTAGCGTCTGTGCGCTTAATAGAAGCGACTCTGGGCGTTCTCACTGGATGGAGTTCTCACCGTACTCAACGCCACCCACAACCTGATTGCAACGAATCTTCAGTCACCGGTATTGAAACGAAGTCCCAAGTGACTCTGCGTAAAAATCTGAGTAAGAATTAACGGAACATCTTTAGCTGTTTCTCTATGATTGCTCAGATACGTGGACTGAGCTTCGCTGGATGGTTTGGTCCATTTTTGACTCATGTTCATCCAAACGCAACCTGCCTAATTCTCTCTGGACTTGAGGCGGCCTTTAAGAGTATCGACTTCACCTACCAAAGCTTATGATTCCAAACCTGGATCTCCAGGCGTTAGCATTACTGTAATAAGCTATCATGTAGTGTTTCTCGGCGATGCCGTGAATGGAACAAAGATCATCTCACCGTTAAGGATTCGCAGTTGCTTGGCGCTGTTTGAACGTTTATGAAACGGCTTTGGTTGTTCTTGTTGGAAAATCGACCATCATGCCGAGGTTTTTGGTGTTGTTTTGAACTTATGCATCTCTAAGACCTGGTTAACCACACACACACACAGACACACAGACACACAGTCCATGGCAGTGCGGCCATGAATTATTTATTATTAGAGTGGGCAAAGCGTTCCCCGCGTTATCCTTATGCATTATTAATAGCGATACTGTTATACATTTTGTCCATGCCTCAGATATGTTGACAGCAGCAGCACCAATAATTTAATCCACCACGTTTGACCTTGTGCTTGTTGGGAGTTCCCGTCGAGTTTAGCTGCGTAAATGCTGCCTAGGCAATTTAGCTACAGAAGATAATGACGGGTACCTGGGAGATTTCAAAGGGCTTACACGACCTTAGCTACACTTTTATCCCTTCGAGTGCATAAACGGATACCTGATTGGTTGGTGTTTGCAGGAGGGGGGGGGGGGAGTACGATGGTCGATGGGAGTGGAGGACCAGGGCTCAGCTGCATGGGGAGGTGGTCGATTGGCAACACATTTTCCCTTTCCAATACTTGATCCTCAAGTGTCAATCAATACCAGCAACATGGCTCAGCTACTAAACAAATTAAGCAGTGAATCGAAATAAAATGAAGTGTGACGGCCGAAATCGTGACTACTGCTTAAAGATTTTAAACTGATAACGAAATCGGGTCATTTGTACATTTACTGTCAGGCATGAATGTGTTTAGCAGTTTACTAGTTAACCATCGTTAGCCAAGATCTTCTAAAAAAAACAGAGAATAATAGACTTGGGTTGGATTTAAAGCACGACGAGCTTTGGGGTTAAAACGGCTCGGATTGGATCTGAACTTGATCAGATCAGACATTTCATCATCTCGAAGTGTCTTTGTTTCCTATATGAAAGGCCACTCGTGCCTACATTGCCGCAAGTGCTCCAAACCTGATTGGACTTGTTACAGACCTCGTCTAGTGGTTCGATTTTAGACGTCTTGGCTACCGATTGAGTCTCTTGACGTTCGGCGATACATTTCCTAGACGGCAGAGCAACAGGGGCTCAATGACAGAATGATGAGGGTAAAATTGACCAGTAATATCGTCCCTCTGTACGGGTTGGATTTTGTTATTGCTGTTAGTTTATTAGATGTAAAGAATTGAAGAAGATGTACGGTTATCAACCTGGGTGCCGTGGCCGGTACGCGATTGACTGTCTCAGCAGGACGGCGGTGGTGGTGGTGGTGGGCGGGGGCGGGGTGATGAGTAATAGGCGAAGGCTCAGCTGGCTGTATGAAGCACCTTCACGGGGGGTCGATCTTGGATAACAGTGGGGATTCTTAAATACTGAACAATTACCGAAATGTGATGCGAAATGTGGCCGCTGTTTATTGTTCTTGTTTGCCTCCACCTAGTGGACACTTTGAGAATTGCAATTGATTACAGGCTAATATAAATTAACAATTCTGGTAAATGGTATTCTCCACGTCTGAATACGTTATAGCTT
>JAOTRQ010086365.1:0-11120 GCA_028565875.1 Hoplisoma paleatum
GGTGGAATGGGGCTATAGGGGTAGCAAGAAAGTCCCGGGTACAATCCCAGACTGGGGTGGCCAAATGTAGTCTAATTGAACCAAAGGAACAGGCGTAGTAATCCAAAGACCACTGGTTTAAGACCCACCAATGCTAGGTTGTCATCGTTGGGCCCTTGAGAGAGGTCCTTAAGAGAGGCCCTCACTTGCTCAGACTGTGAATCGCCTGATGCTGAAAATATAAATCTGAATGCTCCAAATTTTCCTCCCACAACCAAAAACAAGTAAGAATTGGAGAAACAATAATAACGTTGTTTCTCGTATATTAACGACGGTGTTGTTATATAAAGTTGATATAAACTGGTGTACGAATAAAAAAAACCTAAACGTTATCTATCAAGAATGTGACCAAAGTGTCCAACACAACGTTAATCCGAATAAACAAACCGAACAATCTACACCGCTACTATAAATAGGTTCTATTTTGGGTGCTTCTAATCTGAACACTGTGTCTTTAATCATCTTGTATTGTTGCCCCTTTGCCCCAGTTCTCAAGCACTAAGTTTAGCACAGTGACCCCACCTTAAAGGCATCAGATTTCCCAGTACAGCTTCCTGCCCCACGTGCTGGGCTGGACACGGAGTCTAACGGAAGTGTGCTGTACATCAATCTGACTGACTATTATGGATAAAGTGAATGACACTGTTTTTTTTCTCTTCATCATAACACCTCTTAGCCAGTGGGATATAGCAAATATCTCCCTGGTCTGGTAGTTAGAGAACTGGACTTGTGATCGGAAGGTTGCCGGTTCGAATCGGAGACTCGACAGGTCACGACTGAAGTGCCTTTGAACGATGTACCGAACCCTGAACTGCTCCCTGGGCTGCCTGTCCTCGACTAGACATATGTGCTCAAAGCTGCCCTCTGGTGGCTCACCTTGGGCTTTCTGTGTGAAGTTTGTTCGTACGTATGTTCTGCTCATGTCTGATTGGATTTATGCCATGCGCTCCGGTTTCCTCATACAGTCCAATAACATGCAGGCAAGACATTGAAGATCATGAGTATATGTATCATGAGTGACCATAAAGTGTAAAAACATGATAAAAGCTCGATAAATAAATACAAACAATTGTAATCACTAATAGGGTTTATGCACATGTGTGGTCATGTAGTGGTCATGTAGTGGTCATGTAGTGGTCATGTAGTGGTCATGCAGTGGTCATGCACGGCCTGACGATAAACTTAGCTTGACGTGTACCGAACAGGCTTCAACATCTGAAGACTCTAGACGACCTCTTTGTGAACGACTTTGTGAAGCTGCTGAATTGTGAGCAGTCACTGTGAACTACATAGCGAGGATTGATTTGCCAGACTGTCCTTCTGAGTGAACGAGGTTCTGAAGGCACCCTTGAGGGCTGCTGTGGTATTTCTTTTTTTTAATACTATAAGTACTTCTAACTGAAGCCTAAAATGTACATTTACAGTTACATCATAACTGTAAACATTCAGCAGAGGCCGAGTGTCCGTGTGTCCAGTTCTTACCACATTTTCATCCTGACCTTGTCAATTAATGAACATTTAGCAGGTTTAAAAAGGGTCTGGAACTTTATCCTGTTCTGGAAAAGGTGGTTTTCATTCCAATAGCGGGACTTTGGTCATTAGTTTTACACTCCAATCCCTGTAAAGATCAAAGGATCTGTTGTTGTTGTTGTTGTTGTTGTTGTTGTTGTTCTGCAGAATCGTAATCAGATCTTCTGTCTGACTGGATCTCGGATTGCATTCATCATAATTTTTTGTACGACAGCGAAGCTAGATCGGAACCTTAGACCTCATCCCAAATCAGAACCCATGTCTGTGTCAAACTGTGCCACTCGCTGTGCCGTCTCTTCATCGCGCCACTCTATAGTGTACATTATACAGGCCTGCGCCACCTTCTGTTACAAAATAGAAGCATTCGCTGCGTTTAAAGTGAAGTTAAACTTTTTTTACTCGATATTTGTTTTAGTAAAAGTTTATTCTTCCTTGTAATTGTACTTTTACTTAGTACACGATCGGATTATCCAGAGTAAGAAACACAACCATCCCACTGCGACCCTGATTAGGATGAAGTGGTTACTTAAGATAAACCCTGAAATAGTTTTGCGAACGCCTCTTCTGATCTGTGACCCAACGCTCGACAGCAGGTAACGACGGTCTCGATTTGACGTGCTCTAATTAGCAGCCCAAGAACACATCGTTACATCTGTTAGCGCTTGTAATTTAACGACCTGCGTTACAAGAAGGATCTCTTAACGTTATCCCGAGTTCTTCCTTCAGCAGAGCGGAGTTCGTCATATTTTCCAGTGCCCGGTTAGCAAGGGTTTGGGTCTGCGATTCATTAGACCCACCTGTAGGTTTTACCTCGTCCTAACCGCAGCCGAGAGGTTACGAGGACTTCTGTGAGCTCCCTCCTTCCCGCCGGCTTAAATGCCACTCCGGTTCCCTGGCTCTTAGGTTTCCCCGGGATACAAAAAAGTAATAGAAGTAATAAGTGCTAAAGTTTGTGGGAACAAACAGTGATCATGAACCCAGTGGCCCAGGGGTAAAACCGAACCTTTTGTGGAGGTTGCCTCAGATGCCAGCCTGGATGAGGGCGAGTGTTGGATTACTGTGGCACAGTGAAAACTCCATGATTGCGTGTGGAATGTGCTTGGGTACAGGACACCTCGTGTGTAATGAACACCGGGCACCACAATAACTAGAGTCAAGAACAAACTCCCGTGGCATTCCATTATTCCTTATTCTTGTTTCGATTTTCAGTAGAATATCTGGCAACCTTAACCGGGAAAAACCAGAGGAAAAGAAAAACATAACGTTCGTTCGTTCAGCTACTTATCACAAATCGACTCGATGTTATTACGTCTCATTTGTACACCGTACATTCCCGTAGCGTCGATGCATTTTCCACCGGGAAAACGAGCGTCTCTTCACTTCAACGGGACGTCCAGGAACGTTTCTTTAATCGCTCCGAATCTCGCAGGTCATCGAGTAAATGCCACGATTTTCCACGATGCTCCGTCCCCGGGGCGCTGAGCTGCTACGGGGGGTGACTGGCGGTGTGGGCGGAGCTTCTGTAAGATTGGAGGATCAGTCGAGAGGCTGTGTGCCGTTTTGATTGAGATCTGATGTTCGTATTTACACTGTCACTTCATCATCGGGAGGATGGCTTTCTGTATGGAGTTTGCATGTTCTCCTCGGGTACTCCGGATTTTCTCCCACAGTCCAAAGACACGCTGTCAGGTCAATTGTCAATGGTCAATCGTGACACTGACGTTGTCCTGTGTGTGTGTGTGTGTGCTTGTGTTAGATAATGGGTCTGACTTTTTTCTTTTTAGTAAGACACCGGAAACTCCCCGGAAAGGTCGCCAGGGCTCAAACATTCACTGCTAGATACAGAAACTTCTTTCTCGACGGCGTTCTACACAAATACAACTCTGAGTGCATGTCTTTGGAATGGACATCCACAAAGACATCAGAAGGACACGCAAACTCCTAACAAAAAGGATTGTTGAATGGTCGAGAGCACTACCCACCGTGCCACCGAGCTCCTGAAAGAAGAAAAAATTTTTTTTTTGCAAATGATTTTTAAAACGATCCTTTCTTATCGCTGACACAACCCCCCCCTCCCCGATTCTCTTCCGCTAGTGGTAGATCATTCCATGCTTACAGAATCTAAACAGTGTGAGTAAACTCTCTGTGAGCCGTTGCTTTTACTTTCCTAATTCTGTCCATATGGGGCCACTGCAGACCCATGTGTTTTTAATAAAGACGCTCCGATCGCTCGTTTCCACGCTTTCGTACAGATTGTGCTACAGAAATACATTGATGGATGGCGAATATATCGATGGTGGTCATTTCGTTCGCCGTTCCGGGCGCATCCGGGCGCATGAGTGCTCGGTAGACCGTTAATGATATACAGTTACCGGGCGATATGTTTTCTTTTTCTTTTATGGAGTAGGTTGCCATGTCATTCTGCCATGTCATGCCATGTCAGTGCCCGCGGCCACTAGGTCGCCCGAAAGGTCCACCTGTTCTAAAAATAGCTGCATAATTTGCATATTGATAATTATTTGTTTCCTACCTTGTTAAATTATTGTTGAAAATTATAACATGTAATTAAAGGTTATAAATTTGTGATGTCACAAGTGTGTATCAAACTGGTCGCCCTTCGCATTAGTTGGTATCCGAATAGTAGCTCTGAGTTTCAAAAAGGTTGGTGACCCCTGCACTAAATCATGCCGCTATAGTGACCTGTGTATCTACGGGACGATTCTGCATTTCCAGTTGACCGAGTGGCCTGTTTTTAGACTGTGGGAGGAAATGTGGAGCGCCTTGTTTGACGAATGAATGAATGAATGAACGTTTCCTGTCACGGATACGACCGAGAGTTTAAAAAACATGACGTTCAAATTCTCAATAATGAAATAAATCAGGAGAGAATTGGAAATTTTGTTCAGACTTGTTACATCGTTATGATAACAGATCTGTCCAGAATTTGGCAGAACGATGACAAAACCAATATAAATGCATCAGGAGGTTGATTTGTTGCTCTTAAGTGAATCCGTTATTCAGGACGCAGACGAAAAACAATAACAACAGAGCGTATTTTATCCTAGTTAATCATGACCATGCATGAAGTAATCTGCTTTTTTTTTTACGTACACAATATTGTAATCTGTTTGCCTTCCACGTCGTCTGTTATTACGTCCGAGTTATTATTTTTTTTCTCCGAGGCTTCTCATGTCGGATCTACACGCTCAGGATTACCCTGCGCCAGCCTTTAATCTTCCCGCTGTACAGCAGATTATAACTTCTGTTCCTCTTCAATCTGACCACAGCTTGTTCCACTTACGAGGTTCCTGCACACGTTTCAGGTCCGCCGGTTGTGTTGGAGACAAACTTCTCCTTCCTTCGTTCGACATGTTTCGTCCACGTGTTGGAACGAATCTTCGTAACAAATGAGTAAAGCCGGTTGAAACATCTGTACGTGCATGTGTGAGTCAGTTGTGTTCTCGCATGGCTCCGATTCACTTTCACATGACTCAACGGGCGGCCTTAACAGCTGCGGGATCCCATTATCTCTCCTGTCGCTCACTGCACAAGTGCTGCTTCCAGCTCCTGTCCGAGGGTCCTGACGTACGCGGTGGACAATGAGGGCTCTGTGAACGCCACGGCGGCTTGGAGTGTCTGTGAGGAGCATCGTGGAGGCCCTGAGCCAGCGGCTTTTGGAAAACGCTCCTGGGCTGGAGTATTGTTACCAGTGCTGATGTAATGTCTTTGCCAGGGTGGGGCGGCTGCAATGAATTACGAGCAATCCAGAACATAAATTTAATTATTTGTATCTAATGCGTTTAAAAGGTGGAGTCGCAGTGAACTTGGCTATAAACGGTACGTTTAGATTTAAGGCATTTAGCTGAAGAGTTTATTCGAAGCAACACTTGAGAGTTTCGAGTCCTCAGACACACAGCTGCAGTTCACTGCTCTTTTATTTACATTTATATTGTGACTTTTATCACTTACTCTGTCTGGAAGGTGTGTGAATCCATCCGTCCGTCCATCCATCCATTCAGCCATCCGTCCGTCCATCCATCCATCCAAACATCCACCCACCTATCCATCCTTCTATACATCCATCCATCTGTTCATCCATCCATCCTTCTATCCATCCGTCCATCTGTCCGTTTGTCCATCTATCCATCCATCCGTCCATCGATCTATCTATTCATCCATCTGTCCGTACATCCATCTATTTGTTCATCCATCCATCCATCCATCCATCCATCCATCTATACATCCACCCATCCATCTATCCATCCATCCATTCGTCCGTCCATCTATCCACCCATCCGTCTATACATCCTTCCATCTATACATCCACCCATTCATCTAGCCATCCATCTATACATCCATCTATCCACCCATCCATCCATCTATCCATCCAAACATCCACTCATCTGTCCATTCATCCATCGTCCGTCCACCAACCCATCCATCCATCCGTCAATCCATCCATCCAAACATCCATCAATCTATACATCCACCCACCCATCCATCCATTCATCTATACATAGTTCCATCCGTCCGTCCATCCCTTCGTCCCTCCACCCATCCTGTCCCATCCCTCTATACATCCGACCATCTATACATCCACCCATCCGTCCGTCCATCCATCCAAACATCCATTCATCCGTCCATCCATCCATCCATCTATAAATTCATCCATCCATCCAGATGTATGCTACTTTAGCTTTTCTGGTTGTCTGGTGGTTAAAGATTTTATGATCAGTGATCAGAAGGTTGCCGGTTCAAGTCAGTCATGACTGAAGTGTCCTTGAGCAAGTGCCCTTGATTGACCCCTTATTGCCCCAATAGACACCTCAAATATAGGGCTGCCCAATGTGTCAGTAATTACGCTTAATGTAGAAATGTTTTGTGTACTTCAGTGTAATATTTTATTTATTATTTAAGACTGAAAAGAAAATATAGTTGCGGTTATGATTAAAAAAAACAGATCAAGTTGGATCATGGGAGTTTGGGTGGGTGAAGTAGGTTTAGCGTACGAGTATTTTGAAAGTGCACATTTATTAGAGCACGATTTGTTTGCACGCTGATTTATTTTGCTTTTCCGACCCAACGTGTACGATCACTTTGTGCTCAATAAAACCATAACAAGCACTTATTTGTATATTTTTCTTGGAATGATAGAAGCTGGGATCAGAAGACGCTCACTGATGAATCGAGGTTGACGTCCAGATCATCCCACAGAGTTAAACTTCTGCCAGTTTGACATCGTTATCGACTGAAAACTCGGTCCTGCTCGGCTTGTAAACGCAGCCGCTACACGATCGAATTCTTTACGTCCCCTCTTATTGTGAATTAGACTTTTTTTTTTTCTTGGGAGGTTTTGGCTGGTGTTCCGAACAGCTGGATAAACAATTATAAAGCGGCTTAAACGGCCCGCGGGCTCTTCAGCAAGACGGTGTGAGCTGAAGTGAGTAAACCACAGAAGACAGTTCAATCATGTATTTATTTCTGAAATGATTGGACTTGGAGCAGGACGTCTTCATAAGAAAATAAAATGCTTCATGATAAAGCAGTGGATTTGGAACCTGAAATTATTTCGGATTGAGTTTTGGATCGAGATGATACTTTCTTTACAGATCGTGACAGTCGCCGGTGTTGTTTTAGTCTTTACTCTCTCCCCCCCCCCCATGTATTCTTTAATTAAACTGGGGTTTACGTTGTGGGCTTTACGTCCCTCGTTTGCAATGTAGTCGAGCTCACGGGGTCTTCAGGGTTTTACACAAGACTTGAAAACATTCGATGAATTCCATTATTTGCTCACGCTGAGTGTAATGAGTGTCGAGCACAACACACGACGGTTTACGTCGGTCACTGAAGGCCGATCGTTTTGATCTAATTACGTCCTGGATTCCACACAATCCCAGACTATATTCCTCCTACATTTATCATTTGCATTATTAGATTATCATAAAACTGGACTAGTCTTTGGACTGTTTTTTGTTGCTTATTAACATTTCTTTCTCACCTGCACGTTACAAAGTTTGTGTAGATTGTGTAGCTTCTCTTTACACCAATTTATTATCAGAATTATTACTGTTATTATTGTAATACGAATCGACCTGATTCGTTACTATTGCTGATGAACTACTAACTTTATTTGCCTGTTAATATTATTAGTATTATTGTTATTATTAGTATATTGTTTATAATAAGTATATTTTAGTAAATGTAAATGCCACACAATGCTACTATTTGCGCTTCTGGTAGATGATAACTGCATTTTAGTATCTCTACTAATTAGTGACAATTAAATTGAACCAACCTACCTACCACCAACCTGTCAACCTATTTTCCAGCCTACCTATTTACCTATCTACAACCAACCAACCAACCTACAAGATACCTACAACCAACCAACTTACCTACAACCTACCAACCACTTGAGTAACTTACCTACCTACAACCAACCAACCAACCTACAAACCAACCAACCAACTTACTTACCTACAACCAACCTACAAACCAACCAACCAACCAACCTACCTACCTACAACCAACCTACAAACCAACCAACCAACTTACTTACCTACAACCGACTTACAAACCAACCAACCAACCAACCAACCTACCTACCTACAACCAACCTACAAACCAACCAACCAACCAACTTACTTACCTACAACCAACCTACAAACCAACCAACCAACCTACCTCCCTACCTACCTACAACCAACCAACCAACTTACTTACCTACAACCGACTTACAAACCAACCAACCAACCTACTTACCTACAACCAACCTACAAACCAACCAACCAACCAACTTACTGACCTACAACCAACCTACAAACCAACCAACCAACCTACCTACCTACCTACCTACAACCAACCAACCAACAAAACAACCTAGATACTTACTTACCTACCTACCTACATACCTGCAATCAACCTACCTACTTACCTAACTACAACCAACCTATAACCCAACCAACCAACCTACTTACCTACAAACCAACCAACCTACCTACTTACCTAACTATAACCAACCTATAACCCAACCAACCAACTTACCTACCTACAACCAACTTACAAACCAACCAACCAACCAACTTACTAAACTACAACCAACCTACAACCCAACCAACCAACTTACCTACTTATCTACTTACCTACAACCAACCACTCAACCAACTATCCAACCTACCTACCTACAATCTTTTTACAACCAGCCTACCTACCTGAACCCAAACAAATATATTTAATGTCCCGCCAGCACTGACGTAAATTATGGCAGTGAGTTCAAACCAGCATTTGAATTCTCTCGTTCAGTTATAAGCTTCACCCGAGTGATGTTTAGGTTCGGGGTCACTGTGCTAAGCTGTGCGGTCAGTCAGAAGAAAAACACTCGGAAGTCCATCTGTTCTCAGTTACGAATGAAAAGGAATAAACGAATACATTCGGCTTCCATGTAACGTGTGGATTAGACCTGCTGATCTGATGTCTTGCTCCAGGCCGTGATCCTGCCGTGTTGTTATTGTGTGTGTATAACTACACGTGCGTTCGGAATGTGGACGTGCAGCTGAGATCACTATCAGGGGTTTGGATCTGATTCCATGCAGTGTGAGTGGCTGAAGATCGACCTCACGGTCACATTCAACAGCAGATACGACACAACCGCACAGTAGCTGAGGCACACTTCCGAACAATCGGCCTGAAATAACACAAAAGTCTCGCCATCCGTTTGCAATCGAACGGTTTTACTGTAAATAAAGTCGAAGCCGGATGAACGCGCACGTCGTGGTAGGTGGAAGTTCCAGACTCGTCCAGTCTGAGCAAGTGTAAAAGGAATTCTTTTATCATTAAGAGTCACGCTTAAGGGATCCCGAGTGATCCAAACCGTGGTTTCTTTGAAGCTATGAGATACGACCCTGTAATACAAAGTACGTAAATGAGAACCAAAGGTCATAAATACACACAGATGAATGAATAATAATAATATTTATAATAATAAAGAACTCTTTCTGAAAGGTTTCGTCTCATCGTCACCATGCAACAGATGAAACTTCATATTTTTATGCATTTCTATTGGAAATTATAAGCCGGGGTGGGGAATCGGGGTTGTACATCAGTGGTATCCCAGTGTTTTAATGTACATACGGCACATAAACACCCTGGATGGGTTGTCAAGTCTGTTACAGAGCACACACACACACACATGCACACGTGCACACACGTGCACACACATGCACACGTGCACACATAGGGCAATTTAGTATCTCTATTTGATACAAGTGTGTGTTTTTTGGACTGTCGGAGTACACCAGCGCTCCTGGGGGAAAACCCACTGGGACAAAAGGAGAACCTGCAAGATTTACACAGAAGGACTTCGTACCCTTGACACAGTGCAGGTAAAAAAACCCAAAGTATTTACAATCAATTGTTTCATGAATCTAAACGCTTAATAAATTAAAACTTAATACGCTAGATTTTTAACAGTCATGACACGACGGGTCAAAACCCGAATTCTATCTTAAGGACGGGATGATCCTGGATTCAGCGCTTAACTCGAAGGCTCGGCGTTGGTGTGTAGCTGCACTGAATCCAGCCAGATGTGCTTGAGATTTCATTCAATAAATATGACATCTACTTAGCAATACTAACTGACAGCTTGGCACTTTCTCTAAACATCACTTCCAATACAACATGTTCTCCTCATACATCCCCCCGAAGATCATGCTGATGGAAATAACGCTCGCACAGCAGTGTACCGAGCGTTCGGAGATCTTCATCATCTTCTCAGAGTCTCGGCGCTGATTTAAAGTCTCCATCGACCATTAAAAAACGTTCAACAGGTTCAACATTTCTTTTTGTTTTGATTTTTATATAAAGTGACAGTCTGAGTGATTGAAGGTTAAAGGGCGTTGCTCTGTGGAAGGTCTTGATTAAATAATCCAGCGCCATAAAACTACAGATTCTTTTAATTCATTGTTTTTATCATACATTAGCTCACGAGACACAAAGATTCAAGCACTCAGGTCACTAAAAGCAGTTAAGAAGGATAAAAGGAGATTCACTTCTTAGCAAACAAAGACATCCTTTCTTGAAAACGTAAGGCCAATGCTAAATTGTAAAATAATATCATATATCTTAAATCTTTGCTAGCTTTATAAAGATTCGCGTCCAGTAGATTCATTTTTATTTACCGCTGAGATTTTGACACACAGTTGAATCAACACTACACAGACTTCACACTTCCGTCGTGACCTGCCGACTCTTCGAAATCGGACCGGCGACCTTCCGATCACGAGGCAAGTTCTCTAACCACCGGGCCACGGCAGCCCCCAAGAGAGGGCGCTGTTCCCGGAGGCACTGCAATACCAGGTTGATTCGTGAATCGGATAAAACGAGCCCCAATTCAATCTCCTTGCTCTCAAAATCATTTTAACACACGATCCTTCAGGTACTTCATCTTCAAATTCAATTTTATTTGTCATTACACATATATACAGATGTACAGTACAATGAAATGTTTCTTTTCGCATATCCCAACTTGTCTGGAAGTTGGGGGTCAGAGCGCA
>JAOTRQ010086376.1:0-11119 GCA_028565875.1 Hoplisoma paleatum
TGTTACATTTACTAGTGTATATAACTCTAACATGTTACATTTACTAGTGTATATAACTCTAACATGTTACATTTACTAGTGTATATAACTCTAACATGTTACATTTACTCGTGTATATAACTCTAACATGTTAGAGCTATATACATTCACTCTCTCACTTACTCATTACTAATGATCTCACTTTCCGAGATCCTTCACAGTGGCTCCGTGATTTCCTATCATGTCCTTGGAAAAAGGAACTGCTTCTCACTGTCCTTCATTTGAATGGTTCAAATGCTAAGTTGCTGCCTTTGGGCCCTTGAGTGAGGTCCTGAACCCTTAATTTCTGTAACTGATTACTGTAACTAATGTATGTCGCTTTGCTTCGTTACGGATCCACCATAGCGAAGCCTTTAACACGTCGTGCTAAACATTGTTCTGTTACGTATCGCAGGGAAAGAAAGGTCGACCGGGTGAAGATGGAGCCCCCGGGCTCAAAGGACAAAAGGTACGTTCCACTTAACATCACAACGGTTCCAAAGACTTGTTAGATGAACTAGACTAGATTTGACTGGACTGGGCTGGACTGGACTGGACTATGGGGCTTGCTGGTCAGCACCTATGAGATGGATTTCTAAATTAATGGATGAAACAGGTTTGAATGCGGAGTGATGAATTTACAGTCATTCTGCTGAAGCTTGGATTTGTGCTGGAAAACTGCAATTATTTATTTATATACTTATATTCTTTTTTTTAAACGTATAAATACATGCAGTTTGGTTGGAATTACAAGAAAAAGATCGAAATCCATAAATACATTCCAAATAAGTGCCCCATGAGTGATGCAACCCAAAATGAACCGCTTTCCGAAATGTTCCACGGATGCCGGCGACTAGCTCGGAGCTGACCTTGTTTGCTCAGCGCTGCCCCCTAGTGTGTGTAAATGTGTGCTTCACGGCACAGATCGGGTTCAACGTGGAGGAAACGTTTCTATAATGTGTGAAAGCACAACGGTGAAGAATTTATTCTGAATTCTGTCGTTATGTGTGAAAGTTAAACGTGCTTCTTTAAAAATCATATTAATTTACTTCACCTTTCCTTATTTTATATTATTTATTTATTTACCTTCCCTTACTTCTGTCTTTATATCTTTATAGTTTAAGTTTGTAGCACTTTCCATTGACTCTGTGTATGAATGATGCTCTACAGATTAAGTCGTCTCACCTTACGTCGAGATTTAATGAACATCTGATTCTATTTTCTGCCACCAGGGTGAAGGCGGATTAGGAGGACTTCAGGGTCGAGACGGCGCTGAGGTGAGTACAAGCTGAGTTTCTTGATACCAGCGACGACATAATACAGATTTCTTCATTAAATTTATTAATATGATATTACGATCAGGTGTATAAATGTTAAGTGCTGTTATGTTTCGCTTTAGGGGAAACCGGGATACAAGGGTGATAAGGTATATCCATCACTTTCATTTGCTGATGAATATCGCCGTGTACATGTATTTCTAAAGATTTTGAATTGTTTGGTGTTGGCAGGGAGACCGAGGTGAATGTGGAACGCCGGGAATCAAGGGTGACAGGGTGAGAATAAACATCTAAACGTTTCATGTTACACACTGTGTGTGACGGGATTGTATTATTACACACGTTAATCATATTCACGTATTGATCTGTAATCTTGTCGTTTCTCAGGGTCCAGAGGGTCCAGTCGGCACACGAGGTTCCCGAGGGTTACAGGTAAATGAGGACAACATTATTCATCACAGGGAGAATAAATATTCTTATAAAGTCTTAAATATTTGATGGAAACATCTCTCAAAGTTCCACTGTCCTGACGGACGTCTGTGATATTCCAGTCATATCCAGTCTGTTGGTCCTGGATTCTGTAAAGCTACAGATAAAAAGCCATATAAATAGACAGACAAATAGGGAGGTAGGCAGATAGGTAGACAGACAGACAGAGGTGGTAGGTAGGTAAACAGGCAGGTAGACAGGCTGGTAGAGAGATAGGTAGACAGGTAGGTAGGTAAGTAGACAGGCAGGTAGGTAGGCAGGTAGGTGGGTAGGCAAGTAGGTAGATAGGTAGTTAGACAGACAGACAGATAGCTAGATAGATAGGTAGGTAGGTAGATAGGTAAGCCGACAAACTGTCAGACAGACAGGTGGTATGTAGATAGCTCGGCACAGATCAGGTATGTAGGATGGTAGATGGGTTCGTAGGTAGGTAGGCCAACTGACAAGTGGTAGGTAGGAAGTTAAGTAGGTAGGTTGGTAGGTCGGACGGTAGATAGGTAGGTAGGTAGGTAAGTAGACAGACAGCTAGGTAGGCAGGTAGGTAGTTAAGTAGGTAGATGGGTAATTAGACAGACAGACAGACAGATAGATAGATAAACAGATAGATAGATAGGTAGGCAGACAGACCATCAGACAGAGAGATGGTAGGTAGGTAGGTAGGTAGGTAGGATGGTAGGTAGGTAGGCCAACAGACAGACTGATTATTTGGTTAAAGTGGTGATTTTTGGAGGAAATCAGTAGTGAATTTATAAGAATTTGTGCTCAAATGAAAATGGTACAAACGATTTTACAAAAGAGGCGACGATGTAGAACAGTGATGTCATTACATTTATATTTTCAACACGTAACAGAACTTTTATCAATAGAACCCAACCAGATTAATGTGGAATTATTGAGGCTTAAACAGATCCAGGTGCTGGACTACTAACCAGAAGGTCGCCGGTTATTATAATATTAATAATATTTACTTATTCACATGTTGCTCTTGGATTCATTGGCAGGGTTTACCAGGACCGCATGGAGATCTGGGACCAGAGGGACCACAGGGAACTAAGGTCTGTACATTCTAATCCCTCATCCCACTACCTTCGGGGTTTGAGCCTCGATATTTAGCATCACAGTGCGAGCGAATGCGGTCCAGACGGATCGAAAGACCTCCCAGGTGTTTAATAAAAATGGAACGATATTTACACTCAACCCGCAAGTTGCAGAACTGTCCAGAAGAGGCACTGCAATACACGCCGATGCTTAATTCTACGCTTTCGGTTTATGTATGAAAGAGCAGCTTTGCAGCGTTCACATCTCCATCGCAGTGTTCCGGTGTTTAGAGAACTGGTCTTGCGATCAGAAGGTTGCAGGTTCGATTACGAGAGTCGACAGGTCACGCTAGGGCTGCTCACTGTGTCGGCCAGGTGTGCTCACTACTGCCCCCTAGTGCGTGTTTAGCAGTGTGTGTTTCTCAGCACGTATCGATTCAAATGCAGAGGATTCGGTCCTCAGTGTGTTTTCTAAGTTCTATTTAATCCTAAATAATAAATTCTGGATTAAGAACCAGGCTTGTGATCAGAAGGTCACCGGTTCGAATCCGAGAGTCGCCCGTGGCCGGTATAACCGACCAGTACAAGTTTGTGATTTGAGCAGCAGTTTTTAGCCAAATTTTGTATTTTATTTTTGCAGGGGACATATAAAAACACTTAATAAGAACGAATTTATACAAAACACGTGCAGATACTGAACAATAAAGTAGAAAATAATGTGAAACGATGATAATAACAGTGCAAAGATTGAACTCAAGACCGGATGGTTTGTCCAGGAATAAAAACACCCCCAATACTAGTCAAGAGTTAGTTAACAAGAAATCACCGACCAGCACGGGGGGGGGGGTGATTTGACCAATCCAACAATCAGAATGAACAAAGTGTGTGTCCTTTAATGTGTTGTCTCATAACTCACGCCTACAATGTAAAACCTACAATCAGCATCTCGACACACTCGTACCAGGTTGAGCAGTTTTTGTTCTGTCCTGCTGACACACCCGGTAAAGATTCTCTCCCGAAACTGGCTGTTCATTATCATGCTGTGTTAATAACACAGAGTTAATAACACATATTTAATAACAAAAAGTTAATAACACAGAGTTAATAACACCGGAACGTTTCTCCCCGGCTTTCAATCCGAGAGGCAGTCGCAGAAGCCGACGTGAAAACCCTGGTGAGGTTAAATCACTCGAGGACGTGTACTGAAGGATCATTGTTGTCTTCACAATGACAGCGGCCGTGTTGCAACAAGAAAACGAAAAGCTAAATGATTTTCCTTTAGCGAGTCGAGACCTGTGCTGCTGTCTCATCGTCTCTGTTAAAGGATGATTCTGCTATAGGAACGTTTAAGGGATTAAAACACGGGGTGTTGATGTGTGGGCCAAAGGACCGTACCTCCCCGTACGTTACATACCTCACCGTACCTCCTTGTACCTCCCCGTACCTTAACGTACCTCCCCATACCTCACCGTACCTCTCTGTACCTCCCTGTACCTTAACGTACCTCCCCATACCTCACCGTACCTCTCCGTACCTCCCTGTACCTTAACGTACCTCCCCGTACCTCTCCGTACCTCCCCGTACCTTACCGAACCTCTCCGTACCTCCCCGTACCTTACCGAACCTCTCCGTACCTCCCCGTACCTTAACTTACCTCCCCGTACCTCACCGTACCTCACCGTATCTCACCGTATCTCAACGTACCTCACCGTACCTTAACGTACCTCCCCGTACCTTAACGTACCTCCCCGTACCTTAACGTATCTCACGTACCTCCCCGTACCTCTCCGTACCTTAACGTACCTCCCCGTACCTCAACGTACCTCCCCGTACCTTAACGTACCTCCCCGTACCTCACCGTACCTCAACGTACCTCCCCGTACCTCAATGTACCTCACCGTACCTTAACGTACCTCCCCGTACCTTAACATACCTCCCCGTACCTCAACGTACCTCACCGTACTTTAACGTACCTCACCGTACCTTAACGTACCTCTCCGTACCTTAACGTATCTCACCGCACCTCAACGTACCTCCCCGTACCTTAACATACCTCCCCGTACCTCAACGTACCTCCCCGTATCTCAACGTACCTTAACATACCTCCCCGTACCTCACCGTACCTCCCCGTATCTCAACGTACCTCCCCGTACCTTAACGTACCTCCCCGTACCTTAACGTACCTCCCCGTACCTCCCCGTACCTTACCGTACCTCACCGTATCTCAACATACCTCCCCGTATCGCAACGTACCTCACCGTACCTTAACGTACCTCCCCGTACCTTAACATACCTCACCGTACCTCACTGTACCTCCCTGTACCTTGCTGTACCTTCCCGTACCTTACTGTACCTCACCGTACCTTAACATACCTCCCCGTACCTCACCGTACCTGCCCGTTCCTTAATGTACCTTAACGTACACTACGAGTAAACAGCAGGTTGGCATCAATGGAACATTAGAAAACCATCAGCTCGATTTGTGTTGATTAACCCGGATTTAAAATGCCACACTGTCGCTTAATTCCATCGACATTTCTTTTGTGTGTGTGTGTGTGTGTGTGTGTGTGTGTGTGTGTGTGTGTGTGTGTGTGTGATCAGAGCGGTTTACGGGGAACACATATGATGACAGATGAGCTGAAACGTGTTCAGATCTGCAGACGTGTTGAAAACATTTGTTGGTGCAGAAAGACAGATTTAATTGGTCCGGATTTACGGCTGCAAAATAAAATGGTTCCATCCACCGAGAAATAATTTAGATATAAAACAAACACGATTATAAACTCCAGTAAACATCAAACAGAGTTATAAAACACCAGAAATAAAATCATCGTAAAGCTTCGATCACAAAAGCACTGACGTGTTAGATATTTGTTTTTGTAATTGTTTTTATTGATATAAACATATAATATAAAATTATGTAGCTGTATAATACACAACTGTATATTATACAATTATATAAATATATAATATGCAATATCTAACTATAAAATTCACAACCTCATAACTACACAATAAACAACTATATAACTATAAAATACAACTCTGTTACTATGGAATTTTTAACTATTTAATATACAACTATATAATAGACAATTATATAATATACAACAAACATCTATACACCACACAAATATATATTTATATAATATTCAATTAAATAACTATATAATATACAACTATATAACATACAACTATGGAACAGTATAATAAACTAATATATAGCTATAGAACCCACAATATAACATACAATTGTATATTTATATTATATACAACTATATAACTATATCAAATACAACTATATTAGCATATAGTACTAAACAACATATATAATATATAACTAAATAATAAACAAGTACATACACACGTACTGTATATAACTACAGAATTTACACCTTTATAACTATTTAATTTACAACTATGTCACTATATAATACACAACTATATAATATCTTTCAGGTTCTCAGATTTTCTCCCACAGTCCAAAGACACACAACGAGTGTGTTAGATTGTGGTTTGTGTATCAGTTAAACTTGTGTGATGAATGAACATTTCCTGAACGTGACCAAGAGTGTGAAACGTTAAATCCTTAATAAATAATTAAAATAAATGACTGTTACTGTTAGACTACCAGTACTATACTAGTACTAGTACTAAATTGGTGAGTTACTCCGGTGTGATATATAATATGACCGACATCCAATATAGGTTGTTTTTTATAATCTGTTTACATGTTTATTGTGGAATGACAGGGTGAACGAGGTCCATCTGGTCCTCCTGGACTTCAGGGTGAAACTGGTGTTGGGCTTCCAGGAACAAAGGTGAGAGTCATTCACAACCAACATCTCAAATCAGTGCCATACATCCACTCATCCATCCATCCAATCATCTAACCATTCATCCAACCATCCACTCATCCATCCATCCATCCATCCAATCAACCATCCACTCATCCATCCATACATCCACTCATCCATCCATCCATCCAATCATCTAACCATTCATCCAACCATCCACTCATCCATCTATCCATCCATCCACTCATCCATCCATCCAATCATCTAACCATTCATCCAACCATCCACTCATCCATCCATCCATCCAATCAACCATCCAACCATCCACTCATCCATCCCTCCATCCATCTATCCATTCATCCATTTATCCATCCAACCAACCATCCATACATCCACTCATCCATCCATCCATCCAATCATCTAATCATTCATCAAACCATCCACTCATCCATCCATCCATCCATCCACTCATCCATCCAACCATCCATCCAATCAACCATCCAACCGTCTACTGATCCATCCAATCAACCATCCAACCAACCATCTATCCATTCATCCATTTATTCATCCAACCATCCATCCATTCATTCATCCAACCAATCATCTATCCATTCAACCAACCATCCATCCATCTATCTAACCATCCATCCATCCAACCATTCATACATTCATTCATCCATACAACCAACCATTCATCAAATCAACCATCCATCCATTCATCCTACCAACCATTTATCCATTCATTCATCCATCCAACCATGTAACAAAAGGTTTGTGAAGTCATCCGTGTGTGTTTGATGGTTCTTTACCCGCTCGATCTACAGGGTGATATGGGATTACAAGGCAGACACGGTCCTCCTGGCCCGCCGGGACTCGGAGAGTCGGGTCCTCCCGTGAGTGCACAAACCAACCATCTTTTACCATTCATCTTATTACGTTTATTTATCCAAATGTATTAAAGTATACATTTTTTAAACCAGGGGCCACAAGGGCCACAGGGTGTTCAAGGAGAGAAAGGGCCACAGGGAGAAGGATTTCCTGGACCTAAGGTACAAAGAAATGAAAACAAACACATCATTTAAGTTTTATTTAATTGTTCCGAGTAAAAGCAAACGGTCGTTATGAGCAACGTAAATTTACATTTACATCATCACTTTTCTATTAATGTTGTTTTTCTTTTTATTTATTTTTTTATTTGGTGTGAGAACTGAGAGCACCACTTGTTCCTCTCATGCTAGTGAGATTCTTTACCATTACTGCATTCATATTTTAATTCTTTCTGTTATATATTTAATATATGGTTCGTATATATCTTAAATCTGTTCAACTATATCAGCATATAAAGCTTTTCGTTCTCCTACTATTAAAATTCAAATTGCAATGGAATTAAATTGCATATTTCTGAACGATTATAAAGTTTGATCATGTTTAAAAGAAAGTATCTCTGCAAAAGCACAAAGTGGACGTGCATTGTAACTCCACAATAATAAAGGAGCGATAAATCACAGCGCTCACTCTGGGGGTGGAGGAGCATTTCAGACTGTCAGTGCTGATGACTTTTTGCTTTTGTTCGACAGGGTGACCGGGGTCCGGAGGGGCCCAGGGGGACGAGGGGACAACCGGGCATCGGAATCAAAGGAGAAAAGGTGGGTTGTAAATAAATCAGCTGATGAATGGCCATCGCACAAACGCACCATGTCTGCATCACAAAAGGTGTAATGAAGTCCATAAAAGAGAGGAACGAGGTTCCAAATGGGGTGCGGTGTTCACGGCTGGGGGGAGGGGGTGTCGGTGGATTGAGATGCATTACAGCTGGAAGTGTAGAGGATGTTGGTTACGACGGGAGATATCAGACAGACAGACAGATAGATGTGTTAGTCTCACTGCACAATAAAGAACGGCGTTAAACATGGTCACAAAACTGTATTTTTATCTTAGTTTTAGGTGAGACCTTAAAACAAGACAAGTATGTTTATCTGACCCCCAAAACAATATCAGATAAAGCCCCCCACCCCCACCCGCTCTATACATAAATAGATTATTATAGATATACTATTATTATTATACTATTATTAATTACATATAAAACTGAGCTTGTGATTGAATGGTTGCTGGTTCGAGTTGACAAATCATGACAGAAATTTCTTTGAGCGAGACGCCAAACCCCTAACTGCTCCCCGGGTTCCGTAGCCCGGGCTGCCCTCTTTGGTCTATCTAAACTTGAGGAATGAAATATTCACTAGGGAAGCACTTCTGTAAGTCGCTCTGGATAAGAGCGTCTGCTAAATGCTGAAAATGTAAATGTAAATGGTCACTGCTGTCCTGTGATATATATATATATATATATTTGCTACTGATCCGAGTTTCTCTGCAGTATTTTTACATCGCAGGTCGCAGGTCTTTCTCCGGCCCGTAGTGCCACCAGGATCTTATGTATCTCTGGGACAATTTCACATCTCCAATGAACCTAGTGCATGTTTTTGTATTGTGGGAGGAAACCAGAGTGCCCAGAGTAAAACCCCAGTGGACACTGATATTAGTACCATTAAGAACAGTTTCATGTTTAAGTTGAGAAATGGAGAACAGGAAAAACAAAAACAGTTTCTTTTATTCTTTTGTCTCTTGTGAATCTGATTCTTTTTTTATGTTCGGGGTCTTTAGGGTGAGCTTGGACCTTCAGGTCCGGTCGGTCCGGTCGGTCTTCCTGGGATTGGGATCCAAGGAGAGAAGGTAGGATGAAGCCGGTTGAATGGATGGATAATTTGGTAGATGGATGAATATTTGGATGGATGGATGGATGGATGGTTAGATGGTTGGATAGATGGATGGATGGATGAATGGTTGGTTGGATGGATGAATGGTTGGATGGATGGATGGTTGGATGAATAGATGGATGGATGGATGAATGGATGAATGGTTGGTTGGATGGATGGATGCACGGTTGAATGTTTGGATGGTTTGATGTATGTATGGATGGATGATTACATTCTTTATGGCCCTTTAAACAGCGCCTTTACCAAACTCATGCCAATCAGTCATTGAGGTCATTTCATTAATAAACAGGGTGTGGAAGGACCAAGAGGACCTCCGGGAGGCAGAGGACCATCAGGAGAGGGTCTCCCTGGACCGAAGGTTGGTATCCTAAATCATATATAAAATATTTATTAACATATTTAATAGCTTCTATAAGTTGAACTATACAAAGTTAAGGTACTGGGCTAGAGATCAGAAGCCTAATTACCACCATTGTTGGGCTCCTGAGCGAGGTCCTTAACCCTCAAATGGTCAAACTGGTGTAACTTTAAGTCACTTTGGATAAAAGGATCTGCTAAATGCAAACAATGTGATACGATTTATAATCATATAATGACTAAACTGCATCGAGTCATCAGGATGTGTCTTTGTTTGATTATTTATTTCATTATTATGGGTCATTTTATTTAGGGTGAGCAAGGATTACAAGGCGAGCTCGGCAGTCCGGGTGAGAGGGGCATCGGAGAGCCTGGACCAAAGGTAACTGGTCTGATCGGATTAAATTCCTCATAATAATAATAATCAGTAATAAGATCTAAGTGGTTCCCGCTGTGCTTATTGAAGGGTGAACCGGGTTCTTCAGGACTGGCGGGTTTACCGGGGCTCCCTGGAGAAGATGGTGCACCGGGGCAGAAGGTAACACGGGACACCTTATAAGCAACAAAGACATTAAAGACTTTAAAGATTAAATAAATGTGTTTGTCATCACGTCAGGGTGAGCCGGGTGCACCGGGTCTGAGAGGAGCTGAAGGAGCCCCGGGAATCGGCACACAAGGAGAAAAGGTTCATTATTCTGATCATGATATAAACTAACCACTTGGTGCTAAATGAAACCTAACAGAGCTGCTTAGCGCCCCCTTACTGTATCATTTCTTACCCCTGCGCTTAACCTCCTCACTCACACATTTTAAAACATCTTTTATAGGTTCTTTTGTTATTGTGTACTAGTTAGTTATTTTGGTGTGGGTTACTTATCGGTGTGCAGTAGTGTTACTGTTATACAGCATCCTGGAGTGATGTTAAAGGTGTTATATAAGTTCGAGTTATTATTATAATTATTATTAATATAATTGTGGAAATAGTTCCAGCAATGCAAAACAAAGAGCAGTGACGTAAATCCTAATGTACTTGTAATCATTCGCTTCTTGGTGGTCGTAAAGAATATAAAAAGCTCTGCTGGGTCCAGAAACGTTGTGGTAATTGAAGCAGATAGACAGACAGATAGGCAGATAGACAGATAGATAGGCAGATAGACAGATAGATAGATAGATGGACAGACAGACAGATAGATAGATAGATAGATAGACAGATAGATAGACAGATAGATAGATAGATAGATAGATAGATAGATAGACAGATAGATAGATAGATGGACAGACAGACACACAGACAGATAGATAGATAGATAGATAGACAGATAGATAGATAGATAGATAGATAGATAGATAGATAGATAGATAGATAGATA
>JAOTRQ010086385.1:0-11119 GCA_028565875.1 Hoplisoma paleatum
GTGTGGGTGTGCGTGTGCGTGTGCGTGTGCGTGTGCGTGTGTGTGTGTGTGTGTGTGTCAGGCCCAGAATTAAAGTTTTTTCATGTTCTTTTCCATGTCCTAATTAGTTATATTTGGGGTTTCATGATGTAGTCTATTGGTGCGTTGGCATCCCTGTAGTAACATCAAATATAGAACTTCACAGCTTCCTTAACATGGAACAATGTAATTATATGCATGTTTAGATAACGAGTGTGCATATTTTGTCTATGTCTATGGCTATTTGCAGTGGCTATATGGGTGGGGTGGTTAAAAAGGTTATTTAACCTTAAAAAGCTATTGAAGATTTTAAAAAAATCTATTTTGGTCCAAAATTGTTGTTTATATTGACCAATGATCTGTTAGTATATCTGTGCTAGTATTTCTGTCCCAGCCGTCTGGAACATTCAGCCTTCTTAAAAACTAATTACTGTAAATTAAGAAAAAGTTGTGAAATGTTTGCCTAGACTAAATATATTAAAATCCAAAACAGCAGAATTGCTGATTATGTATACAGTGCTGGCTTTAAAGTATTTATTCTAAAGTTTTTTTTTCTTTACATAGGCTACTTTATACAAACTTTGTGTGTAGAGAAAATAATCCACCAGACTTTTAAGTTTACTCTATAGATTGTGGGAAGTTTAATGTGTTTTTACCCACATTTATTGGTTGCCTTTCTTTACTGGTAGCCCCACCCTCCAAAATGTTTCAGTATGTATATTGCTTTTTATGTTTCTTATGTTCTGTGTAAGAGTAAATAATTAAATAGTGTTTAATGCCTTTACTACAGTGTATTCTGGTCATGTCCCTACTGTACCTCTGTTTAAGAAAGCTGTTTAAAAATTGGGTTGTGTTTCAGTATATATATATATAATTATTTTAGCTATCATAACACATTGGATACTAGATTATGCAATTACATGTATTAGAGTTTGTAATGTACTTACACTGTACTAGGCCATAAGTAATAACCAAAAGAACAATGGTTAAACAGCATATTTTCGCATTTTAGTATTTAATTAGTATTAAATTAGTATTAGTATTTATTTAATTCATCAAAACGTCATGATTTGCACCAGTGGTCCTGGATGATATTGGAAGTCTTGAAAAAGTTTGTTGCTTTTCCAACCTTTAGACCACTATAGGTGGATAATTTGACCTTTATTAATCTCACTTGTGTATGTTCATATCTGCATTAATCTGTATGTACTACAACTAAAAACTATCAACTTAAAATTAAAATGTTCTCTGTCCGTGATATGCAGCTCCTTAAGTGGTCATAATTTTTTTTTTACCATCTGCATATATGCACATTTTTAAATTTTGTATACTTTAAATAAGCTTTAAAAATGTGAACCACTGAAATTAATTAATTATGGGGGATATATAAAGAAATAAAAAAATACTTATGTTTGGCAGTGTAGAATCATTGGTGTTTGGCAAAATGTTATCTACTAATTTGCTATCAATGGTTTTGATGATATACAATATTAACTTATTAAAAATACAGGCAACTATTGGACCACAGAAATGCTTTTTTATTATCCCGACATAAATTGTATTTAAATTAAAATTTAGGTTATTGTTGGCAGTTTCTAAGCACTAATGCTTTATGAAGCATTATTCAAAATATGCTTAAGATCTTACTTTATAAATACAACAGTAAGGTCATCACATAAATGATACTCTTTTAATGTAAGGTATTTAATTGTACAAAATCACAAGACATGGAACAGTAGTATTGCATGTTTTTTATGTTTGGTTATCAGTATTGTAAGTAATTCTGGACCTGGAATGTGTAGCTGCAAGAAAACAATCCTTCTTCATTAATTACTCAGTAATGTTTCTTAATTATCATTCAATTAGTAATAAAAACATAGTAACTAACTAAACTAACTAAAAATAGTTCACGAAGGAACTTGGTTCAGTAAGAGTCGACATTGTAGAGACCAACCTGGCTTAAATTTTGTGTTGAATATTATACTGTTAATAGATTTATGTGTGTACATTTCTTTGTAATATCCCCAAAGGTTCTTGACTTGATTTCCGTTTAGGTATGGAATAGGGACGATTTTGCACACAAGCCAAAATAGCCTGCTATAAAGTCTCCCAAATTTGGACCTGTCTCAAACTTTGCAGTGAACCTTATATTACCCATGTATGTTGGTAAGTGTTTGTATTCATTGAATGTTTCTGAAGGTTCCTGTCTGTATCTTTGGATTTGAAAGAGTGAGACCTATGCATGCGTTCAAAGTATGTTTGCAGGCAGTGTAGAGACTACTTGTAGCCATCCTGACTCAATCAGATGGTCTGGTCAAAAAGTTCCTGACTTTTAGCTTTGACAGTCATAAAAACCCTGCAACACATGCAATTTGACCAATGTGTAAGTGGTCTGAAAAACTTGCTATTTACCAACAGGGTCTTCAGATTATGATAATATCGGTTTTAACCTGATCAATAACAATTCCTAGGACTAGCTGGAAAAGTGCATGTTTTACACAACAGGTCAATAAAGCAAAGCAATGCATTTTGTTTGGCAAATACATGTAATTGCAAAGTTGTAAGAGCTAGAGCACTACATTTAACAGACAGAGAATTAAATGTCTTTAAAAACTTTAGCATCTTCTGAATTTTTTGACGAGGATTAAGTAAAATCTTTTAGACAAGAGCAAAAAAGTAGAGATTTTTGTATATAATGCAAATTAGCACAAAAAAGTGAGCAGAGCCTAATGTTTGAATTTGCATTTTATTTTTGTCAGGATCGAAGAGATAAGAAAAAAAGTATTTAAAAAATCTAAAAATTATTTGCTAACGAGATCTTTACAACAATGTGTTTGATGTGACTTAGCACTCCCTTTGCACAGGCAGATTTCTTGTGCCTGAGTAGCGGAAGGTTTTCTACTAGATAACCAAGTTTTGTGTCTCTATGCCTCAGGTTTGTGCTGTCAGTTGTAAGATTTATGAATACTTTTGTACAGAAATACATTCAAAAATTATGTGCTGAAAATTGGCGTGGCACAAAAATCATCTACCATATTGCCTTCATAACGCACAAACACCCTAATTCGGTATATTAAATTTGTTGTGGCCAAGCCAACTTAAATATTTTATAAATTAACATATGAATGACATAAAATAGCATAGCTGTCTTCACTGAATCCACTTAAGGTTTGGTAAAACACTTTCCAGTTTTTAAATTAATAAAGTCTAAAGGTGTGAGGTACAGAAATGATCTATCCTATATGTAAGCACACTGCCTATATCAAAAAGCAATGAATCCCACCAGCTGTCCAAATGCATGTATGCACTTTAATTCAGTAATGATCTGGCTCTTATTATTATCACACTGGTCTTATAGTTCATAATGTTAGTCTAGTCTAAAAATAAAATTACAAAATATAAAATGGTTACTCTAGAGTCCAAACAAAAATAATTAGTTTTTTTTTTATGCAGCTGTGTACATTGATCAGTAACTACAGCACATGTTTGACTGATAGTTTTAAATACCGGGGTTCACATTATTTTACTTCCTGTAAGTATTTAATAAAATGTTTTGTTGCTAATTTAAGCAATTTGTGTTATATCAAAATTATATAATTAAGCTGATCTTACATTTTATGAGCAATTAATAGAAGAATGAAAGTCCAAAGGGTTCACAGAAATTTTCTTGCAGCTCAATTTATATCTTTGTGCGTTACTTCTCTATATAGTCATCGTTTTCCCACTCTGTCTCTTCTCTTTTCGTCTCACTCTCAACTGAATGTTGTCTTTCACCCTCGTGATAGCGTTCTCGTTGTGATTTTTGCTGACCTCGTTGTCGGCTGTTCCCTTCACTGCAATCATGCTCTTGCTCCTTTTCTGGACGATGATGGTGATGATGGTTGCGGTGAACAGGCCGCTCTTCTTCCTCCTTCTCTTTTGCTGGGTGATGTGTATGTGAGTGTGTGGGTGGAGTTGTGCATGCATGTGTACTGTGTGGCTCTGCATATTGTGCAGAGTCTCTGCTTTCTACAGTTTCTTGTCTGGAAAGTGTGTGTGTTGTGCGGTTATGATGGTGATGGTGGTGATGATGGTGATTGTGTTGTTCAGTCCGTGTAGATAAAGAGCGATGGTGTAGATGTGGCACTCTGTGCTCACTTCGTAAATCTCTCTGCTCTTTGGCTGCCTCCGTCGCCTCTTCAATCTCATCATACTCAGCTTGGTCCAGGCTCTCCTGCTTTTGTAGACGATGGTGATGACGGTGATGGTGGTGGTGTTCTTCTTGTGAGATCCTTCTATCACCTAATAACTTCTTGACTTTTTGGGTTCCCACCATGCCCTGGGATGGCAGACACAGCACACAAACATGGATTAGTGAAGAAATACTTCAATAAACTTCATGCTGCACTGCAATGTCTATGCATGCATCTAAGGCTAAACTGTGTAAAACACATATAGCACTACAAACCACTGCAAATAAAATTTCTAATGTTTCAGTCACATTTCTCATTCTGAATGAGTGAAATGAATAATGATTCATTGCATTATTTAGAACTTCTGTGGACTTCTTGTAAACTGCTACAACAATGATTATAACTGAAATATAACTGAAATATTTTGCTAGTGTAGAAGCAAATTGTATTTTTCTTTATCATGTCATTATTTAAATTCACTGTATAGGACCACTAACTTTATTTGAACCACAGAACTGTTTCGTATAAAATATCATTTTCACGCACTAGTAATTTAAAACAATTGAAATTCTGCAACAAAACACTGGTCCCACCTAGTGGTGGTAAGAGAAAATAAAGTAAGATCTACGTAAAGTGTGTTGGAAAGGGACGCAGTGTTTTCATTGCTTTTTTATTCTTCCTGTACTGTGCACAGTAAGGTTAATTCACACCTAAAGCACAATTAACAGTAAGGTTAATTCACACCTAAAGCACAATTAAATTATTGATAATTCTTGTGCACTCATACATGTATAACTATTATATTTTCTTATCAATTACAGAGGATGTTGCATTATATTTATCAATATAATGTAGTATGTTTACAAAAGTGAAAAATAAAGAAGCCTGGATGCCATTAATATAAAAAAATGCATTGTAAAACTAATAATAAGGTCAATGAAATTAGTGGGTAGTCAAATAGATAAATTAAAGTAATTAAAGATTCAAATATTAATAATTTTTTAGTCATCATGATGATCTTATTTTAACTTAAATTGTAAAGATTGAGTGAGCACTTAACAACAAAATGACCAAAATCCAGCAATGGTTTCATTTAAGTTGTAAGTAATCACCATCTAAAGGCAGGAGTATTCGCGCTATAAATATATTTTGGCAATAGCCACAACAATTGAAACCAATGGAAAACTAGATAAATGGGCTAAATGGTACCAATTCAAAGCAAAAATAAACAAATAAACGAAACCTATAGCCCAAAGACAGAAAAAAGTCAGGATAGGCATTGTTGATTAATGAAGACCATGAGTACATGTCTGGTGTTTTATTGTTGTTTGTTTTAAAAACTGAGATAGTTAGATTGGAGAAGAGAAAGAGAGAAAAAGATTTTTAAACGAACTGGATTTCACCACTGCCAATTACTCAATCCACAATTCAAAAAAGTTTTGCAAGAATCCTTTCTGCAGATGCTTTCATCCAACGCAACAACAATACTATTAAGTAATTGGAAACCTTCCTCAATGGCTTAACAATGACAATCTGGCAGTGGTGCTTTTTTAACCAGCAACCTTAAGTCCTTTAACCACACCATTAACTAAATCTAAAAACACAGTTAAAAGAATAATAAGAGGAGAAAAGACAAATCCATAAATCAAACATTTTACAAATACAGCAGGAGTTGAAATGTATTGAACATACCAGTATATAAAAAGCTCCAACTGGCTGCTCTGAATGATTGCTTAATGAGGTGCAGAATCTACCCTTAAAGTGCCAATTAAGAAAACGAGCACTGGCAGTAATCTGTCAGTAATCTGTGCAGTCGAACACAGATGGCAGATGGGCATAATACTATAATTAGATTGATGTCATGTTGTTTGGTCTATTTTCACTAAAGTCAACTGACAGTAATTACATTTAGAATTGGGTTGTTGAGTGTTTCTCTTTTCACACGCTTTCATTCACCAACGCAGCAGCACTTACCGTGAATGAGGCTAAGCATCAGTAGCCTCCTCAGACCGCATCAGAACACAACAAGTAATATATAAATTAATTACTAGGTTATTCAAGCGCTCACACACAGAGCCAACACAGCTGAAAATACAGTGCTTTAACACATATAATAGCATTTAAGACATACATTCTTAAACTATTCCTAACTTATCAGTTTAGCATCACTGTTCTAAAATGTAAAAGTATTTGTCATATTGAAACTACTAAAACCCAGTAAAAATGTTAGCAATAATACAGTTTTTATGCATATGCATCAATTAGGCAAAACATTATGACCACCTTCTTATTGTATTGGCTCTGATATGTTGCAAAAACAGTCCTGTGACTGTGCTACACTGACATCTTTCGATCAGAACCACTCCAGTAGCTACAGTAGCTCATCTTTTGGATCAAACCACACATGCCAGCCTTTGCCACCCACCCACACCATTAAGTCCTTCTTTTGTTGTCAGTTTAACACAGTTTTGATGGATACTGACCACTGCCGTGGATAGATAATGATTTCACACTTTGGCTCTTGTTAAAATTGCTAAGATTATAAGGCTTGCCTTTTTCCTGTATCTTAAATAAATAAGATACAATAAAATGTTGATAAAATGTTTACTTGCTGTCTAATAGATTATATTGCTAAAAGGATTCACTCACCTGCCTTGACTCACATATGAACACATATGAAATGTGACATCCCTTTCTTAATCTATAGGGTTCAATATGATGATGGCCCACTGTTTGCATCAATAACAACTCTTTTGGGAAAACTGTCCACAAGATTCAGGAGTGTGTTTATGGGGATTTTTGACTATTCTTTCAGAAGTGTATTTGTAGAGTCACATACTAATGTTGGACGATAAGGCCAGGCTCTGTCTCTGTCTCTAATTCATCCCATAGGTGTTCTATAGGGAACACCATAGTGCAGGAATATTTAGGAGCGGGGAAATTTTACGACAGGTTTGTTTCACAGGTAGAATAGCCCCTGAAATTATGATTGAATGTAAATTTCCATCTTTCTTAATTTAGTTTTTAATTTCTAAAATCCATATTTCTCCCAATCGAATAAACGACTATCTGACTATCTGTCTATTATTTTTCCATTTGAACCAGCTCTTTTGTCTCCTCTCAAACATGCACATTTACTGGCTAATTTTACTGTCTTACAGGAATGTTGCACCATCTAAGCACCTTTTCCTTGCTACGCAGGATCTATATTAAATGTAAATACACATTTAGCAGGTAGCATTTATCAAGTAGTTTGCAATTAAAACAATATGCAAATAATTACATTTTTGTTCCATTGTCTCATAGAGTAAGCCCTCTTCTACTCCCCCCTTTCTGTCCCCAACCTCCATCTATCCCTGTCTCACTGTATAATGTACAAGCTGAATGGTATGTTGATCACCTGTAGACTAGACAGTTGTTCTTGACTGTCTGCAGTGGTGTCTAGGAGTGGATTGGCTGGAATGTAGCTAGTTGGATGAGTGGACTTCCAGTATGTTTCCAGATAGTCAGCCAAGTGTTCACAGGCATCCTCTAACTGATTTTCATCCAGAATGATGTCAAACAGTTCCTGGAAAGCAAGAAAAGGAAAATTATAAAACACTAATGGGGTATGCACACAAATGAGGGAAGGAAGTAAACGTTAGAAATAAGAGAAAACAAAAGGAAAAAAACGATATGTAAGTCTTAAAAAAATGAAAGAAATTTATCTAAAGGAAGTTTATATAAAAGATTTGTATAAAGGAAATGTTTCATGGTTTTTATATTTTTGTAACTTCTAAATACTCAATGGAGTGACAGCTTTCTCATTTTTCAATTGTCCACAATATTTGGAAAATTGACAGATCCTTTAGTGCTATAATACTTCAAATTTGTTAGAACTAAAGTGACACATGTGTGTGCTGATAAAAAAAAATTAGGACTCTTTCCAACAGGCATTCACGTCAGGTTAAAAGATCAGCTGCAAAAATGTCTTGTCATAGCAGCAGACAAGTTTTTGAAGCTGCTGGTGCCTCCAACGTCCCCTGAACAAGATGCAGGGTCCTTCAGAGATTTTTCAGCTGTGCGTAAGCAATCCTGTCGACTTCTTCTATCCACTGCCCACAAGCAGAAATGGCTCAAATGGGCCAAACAATACATAAAGACTGACTTCAAAACTGTTTTGATCACCGCTAAGTGCTGTGGAACGCCTGATGGTCCAGATGAATGGAGTGGAGAGTGGCTGGTTAATGGACAGCCCATGCAAACAAGGCATAAAAGGGGACAAACTTATGGTGTGGCCCCCATGCTCCTCTGACCTCAACCCAATCAAAAAGAGTGTCTACGATGGCGGTAGGCAGTTCACATCTAAGACACAGCTCTGGGAGGGTATTCTGTCCTCATGCAAAACAATTGAAGCAGATATCATCCAAAATCTGACAAGAAAGTTCAGAAGCTCCTTTGGAGCAAGGGGTCCTATGTGCAAATGTAACATCACCAAGAATAAAGTTTATATAGTTTGTCATAACCTGCTAATGCTTATAATTTCACAAAATACCATTTTTTGTTCTTTATAATAATGAAAAGGTTGAAAAAACTGCTGTGCATAATAATTTTGAGTGCTTTTTGAGTGTTTTATTATTATTTTTTTATATATACTGTTATCATTGACACTTTGTTCAAAAGCCTTTCATTTGTACTCTAATAGTTGATCATTGGAAAATTACAATGACTGTAATTCATATAGGTAATTTTGGAAATTCTGAGAAAATATTATTTGCATAATAATTTGGAACACAGTGTAAATCACAATTATTTTACACGTTTGGCAATTACACCATTAAGTATCTGTCTCAATCAAAGTTATGTACCTACATAAGACAAAATGGACCAATTACTTTGATGTTTACTTTAAACGTTTTGGCAAATCTGATATACTCTAGACTTAAAAGTACTTTAACAAAACATACTTTAATTCATATTTTATTGAGAATATGTTACACAGATAATTAAGCTCTGAAAAACAGGAAACAGTGTGCATCTATGCTGTTTGTATGCTATGTGTTTTTCTCATATGTGAAATGTGTCCGTGAATATAACACATTTGTGATGTGACATATAGACAACAATATTGTGGTTGTGCCTGTAATGCCTCAGAAGCTAAAATGTGTCATTTTCACCTATTTGTTGTCCTTTTGGCCTTAACTTGCAACTTATAAGCTTTAAGCACTTTGTTCCCACACAAGATGCCAGCTTTGGAACACTGTCACATCTAACACACAGGTGACCCAATTAAAAATAACACTTCCAAATAAAATAACTAAATGTGTGTCATTCTGTGTGTTCATACTCACTGTGGGACACTGAGCCAATTTGTCTGCTGCCACCATCTGCACATTCAGGTGTTTGGCCTGAGACTTTCCTCGAGATTTGATTAATCTCTGCAACACCTAAATACACACATGCACAAGCATACATGTGTACTTACAAACGCTACATAATGGCTGCTCAACAACAACAACACACACACACACACACACACACACACACACACTAAGAAAGTTTATGGAATTGATGTAATATAAATTTGAAGTGTTTTTAAAATCCCACTCAGTCATAAACATCAATATATTGACCTAAGTTATTCTGACACTAATATCACATTAAACAAGCATAAAGCATGTGCTAATTTACTCACTTGTGTTAGTGTAACAAATAAACCCCTAAATTTAGAATATTTATTAGTTTGGTCTTGGTGGTCAGGTGAAAAGCAGGTTTTCTTAGTGGCTAGAGGTAGTATGTACCTCTTACATGTATGTAAAATGCAGCTTTGATCAAAAAAGAAATTATGATGAAGAAGGGACAAATGATCTTTTGCCTGAGACAACATTGTTTAGCTTTCTGCACACATCCAGCAATCCACGCACCACAGGATAGTTAAAATGGTTTGTAATGTGTAATCTGTAATCACTGTTAACAGCAGAGGTCAGTGGCACTATTCTGCTTGCCTGTTTGACATCTGTCAAGCTGCCAGATATTTGATTTTTAAGTCCATTGTATTTAAAGTAAGGATACTTTTGTATTTGTATTATTCATTTAGTGATTAGATCTTGTCTAGATTTCTTGTCAAAGCGGATGAATCAGATTTTGTAGTTTTCAGGCTGAAAACACTTTTGCAGTCCATACACGTATAGTTATAGCAAACAGCTATCTTTCCTCTTGTTATGAATCAGTGTTGGGCTTGTTAATAAAACTCAGTGGATATTTTCCTGCAAGCATCTGACACTTGATAGTTTTGGTGTGACATTTCTCAGCCAAGGCTGTATTTAGTTTTGCTGACAATATCACAGTGATAATACCCAAAACATCATGAGAACCCTGACTAGTAGTTTTGATTCAAGCTACAGAGTTAAAAAACCTGCCAGCGGCCCAACAAGCATGTAATAAATACATTACAGCTGACAACCTCCACAGCAGTGACACAATGGCAGCCTAGTTTATTAGCTAATAAAAAAACTATTTTACCTGTATAGTAGGACAAAGGCCAACTCTGCATCACTCTTTAAGCCTTTTAGATGATAAAGCACAGAAGTTGAGCCAATGTTGATCTTTTTTCTTATAGATTAAACTTCAAAGCTCTTGTTTTCTATTTTTTGCTCTGATACTGGGTGTTTGAGCAGACGAGTATTACATGTAGGAGTTGAAATTTAGTGCTCAGATAGTAAAACTAGCTGGAACTTCTTTTAAACTGACTATCCATGTGAGGTGGTACGTAAAGATGTGGTAGCCAGGAATACCAAAACCTTCTAGACCACTCTGTTTTGAATTCCATATTATATAAAAATAGACATTAGATCGTGCAGGGGATGGTTGCACCAACACAGTTATACCAATGATTGGAACATTTTGTTCTTTGTTTGCTGCTTTGTTTTGCATAATTTATTATATAAGAT
>JAOTRQ010086396.1:0-11119 GCA_028565875.1 Hoplisoma paleatum
ATCCAATTTTTAGATACTTATATCCAATATATATTTCCACCACTTATCACAAATAAGTAACCACTTAATGCCACTTAGAATCCGCTGTGGTTCGTCAACTTGGTTCAGGATGAACAGTTATTCTGTTTTTCCAAAATAAAACAGAAATCATTTTTGTGTTTACAAGAAATAATTTTCAAAAAATATTTGCTTGAAGAAAAAAGGATTAAGGACCGTTTTGTATTTGGCAGCAGGTGATGAAGGGCAATTTTTAGACCTTTCCCATCACTTATTATGACATATGACATATTATGATTATAACTTAAGTTAACTAGCTGGATGTGATGTATACATCCATCACATGTATACATACTTATACATAAAGCCTTTTACTGCTTTCCCTGTTTGCTAAGGATTGTTTTGTACCCGTTTGTTATTCATTTGTCCAGCTGATTCCCAGTACACACAAAGCTGCTCCATGTCCAGCATGTGTACAGTAAGGAATCACCCCACAAAGACCCGAGAAATACAACATGGATGCGCCTGCCTAGGGAGGGCAGGTCTTCTGTCGTTATTGGCTGCCGACCTGAAGCGCGTCGCTAAGCAACCGCCCTCGTGCAGCATCAGCACCTGAGTGAGTCGAGTGCCGCATTAAGCCGTCGCGCTGGCTGTGACGTGCCCTGTTCTAATCATATATTCAGAGAGACAAAAACAGCTTAGAAGTCTCTGGATCCGAACCGAGGATGAGTGAGGCTATGATGATTGTTTTGAGGAAGATGGAAAAATAAACCCGCCCGTGACTGGACGAAGTCCGCATGGTGATGATGACGTAGCGCGCCGCTGGTTCCCACGTCCCGGATCCGGACAGGGACAGAAGTGGGCAGACTGCGGGACTCTGGAACTGCGGGCGTTCTTGACTGGAAACAACATTTAACCCGGCGAATCTGGGTTCTTTGTTTATTTTAGGAAATGATCGTATCCCGCTCGGATCAGATGTGTGTTTTGGACCAGGAGTTAGTTTTGGACATCTATTGCGGTCGAGCATCTTTTGGTGTTTTGACTAGATGTGGACGAGACGACGACCGCGAGTTCGGGTACTGAAACAATCCGGGCAGGCAGAAGCAGGGGTGGGTGCACAGCTGGCCAGGTGTGTGCGCATTCCGCATCCGGGAGGCCCGAACATCTCCGCCGCGGCCTGCTGACGCCTCGCCTCGCTACCGCAATGCTGCACGGAGGAAGTGGCAGTGATGGGCGATGATGGACCGCCGGAGAACACTGCCAGGCTTCTCGAGCTTTTAGCACATAGAACCCGATTTATTTGACCTATTTAATTGTGCACGTGGGATTTGGGCTCGTTTGGGCTTTTGCATTAATGATGCAATTCGATGCGTTCCCATTTAAAAGTCACTTTCCACATGGTCCAGTTGCATAAGCTGTGATGTTCTATTCAAATCTTAATTCAGTTCTTTTGTTCAATGCACAAACTTGCACTGTAGATAGACGTTTCAAGTCATTTAACTAGAATGCACAGATTTGCTTGATTAACGTGCATTTTTATTGTAACCGAATCAAAATAAATGCAAGCATTTACATTTACAAGATTTTAATAATTAGAATTAACAAGTGAATGCATTTCCTTTGTAATATTAGTGTTTTAGCCAGGGAAAGAAATGAAATTCCTAATGCCCAGGCAAGATCTGGGATGTAAATTAAAATTTTCCATTAAAAAAAGATTAATGTATTCACATAAATTCATGCATACACATAGATTGTGTAAAAAAAGGTTGTGTTCTTGTTTTCTGAATTCAGTTTAGTTGTTTTTACTTTCTCCCTGGATGCATGCATTCACAGTTAAACAAACAGGCATATTCACTTAACATCTAGACGTCTGCTTACACATGATGTAAATTTTATAGATAGATATTTCTTTTTTTGTATATAGTATTAATATCTATTAAAAAACAATTGCCTGCATTTTGTAAGAGAGTATTGCGATACCTCCTGCCATGATTGCCCCAAAGCTTTGAATTTTTAAGTCACTTCCATTAGCAAAAACCTTTCACGGTTAGTGCAGCTGACGTCTGTTGTTTCTTCGCTGTGTTGTAAACACATAGTTCAAAAATGAGCTGGCTGGCTTTAAAGCAAGCGTCGGTCTACCAATTATTCCAGGACTTGGACGAGTTCTTCCACTCTGGATTTACACTTTCACATTCAACCCCCTACCTAGTTCATAACGGCATAAATTAGATTTTGACGTGTCCGGTTTAAATCACGCCATAAACTATCGTTTCTAGATGCCCACGGTCACTTAGACATCAATTTCTTGTAACAAGCGTCTACTGAGAGAAACAATGCCTTCTCCATCAGACACAAGCAGCGCTGGGTCACTTTCAGGATCTCGGGCTTTTTCAGGGAGTCGAAGGAGTGCTTCAGCCAGGGCAAGGGCAAGTGCGAGAGTACTCCTTTACCTAGGAGTATGTCAACTCGCCCTCGGAGTCATGGTGTTGGCCTTTAGCTTCAGTAGCCTCATGCTGAGCTCCTCAGCACGAGTCCGCCAGTCCTGTCCCTTGTGGGCTGGCTTTTTTGTAAGTATCTATATTTAATACATCTTGCTTTATCTATGTCACTCACTTCCTGTATGTTTGTTTTTAATGTACTTCATGCACACAGCAATTAGCAGACAATTTATCCAATTTGACTTACAAATATGAACGTGATTTTAAGCAAATGTGGGTTAAGGGTCTTGCTCAGGGGCCAAACATAGGAAGCAGTTAAACTGGCCCAGTATTCATTAATCTATTAAAAACATACTGTTAATGGCAAATAGTAATGCAGTATTTTAATCATAGCGAATATTATTTAGAAAGACTTTATACTTAGTTTTACACTGAACTATGAATCAAAAATTAACCTTACATAGTAAAAACTGTATTTGTAGCAAAATAACCGTACTTATTATATTTCAACAATTCAATTTGTTTTATTTAATGCATAGAATGTTATGAACTGTGTTCAAACTCCGACATTAAACGGAATTATCTTTTCAACTAAATACTACCAGATAAAAAACTGATCAACATATCGGGCCCACTAGCTAATCACTGGCTAGGTCCATCTCTTCACATTCTACCCCAGAGCAGCAGTACCACAGTATGTAATCGGGGTGAGTAGATAAACGCAGGTTCATCTTTGTTAGTACATTGTACTGACATAAAGTAACACAAATCACGACTTGTGTCACTTTCCTACCTGAATTTAGAGACTGACGGATAGAAGGTGAAACTGGTTAGCCAGCTAGCTCGCTTTCTGTTACAGTTGTAAAGAAACTTGACAATAATAAACTTGTAAAGCGCTTGCTATTGTATGGGTATAACATCAGGGCCATTGCATTGACCAGAAGCAGATAGAGTTCAGAATAGGACTACTGGAGAACCTTCGGAACCTTTGCCAGTCTGGCTGTACAATATGTTCTTGCCTGCCAGTGTCAGGGGTAAAGCAAGTATTAAGTCTTTGACAAACACATGTTTAGCCTATATACACACATCTCTAGTCATGTGTATATGTGGGTTTCTGTGTGAATGACTTTAGTTGCATCATATTATATGTACTACTCAAACACATTATAAACTAACATCTAAATTAGAAAACACAACAGTGATTATACAGTGTTGTTTTAGGTATTGTGTGGTGTTTTATTCTTCTAACTTTGCTTTTAAATGTATAGGTGGTTTTAAATTCTTGTTCCCTCCTCACCTTCTGTGTGATGTTCTGGTCTTCTGTCGTGGGCGCAATTGTGCATTCTGCTTTATGATTCCAAGCAGGGAATCAGAACTCTGGTTTCTACCCACACCCCAAAACCATTCATCCAAGGGACAGTGTAGCCTATTGGCAAGAGCTTTGGGCTGTAAACCCAAAGGTTGGGGGTTCAAATCCCGGCTCTGCTACACAGCCACTGCTGGGTCCTTGAGCAAGGAGCACTTGAGCCCTTAACCCTGTCTACTCCAGGGGGGCCTGGCTGACCCTGCACTCAGACCCTGACTTCCAGACAAGTTGGGATATACGAAGAGAAACATTTTGTTGTACTGTACATCTGTATATGTGTAATGACAAATAAAATGTTCATAAAAGAACAAATACTTTGCAAATGCAATTATTTAATAACCTCACAACACAAGAGACGATCGCTGATAGAGTGATCCCTGATTCATTTAGTCTTCCTTTTTAATGTTTACTACTGCACATGTGTGCACAAACCATTTTAAACTCTCACATACTGATGTTGCACATTTAAAAACGTAGAATCATTCAAGCCGTCGTCACTTCTTGCATGCCGTTTCATGAGGAAACATAGTTTGGGAGATCAGACAGACTTATCTCTGATTTCAACTGGTGATACCGTCTACATGGGTGTGAGTCTGTGTGCTTGACTGACCTGCCTGCAGTCTGTCTGCTTCAGAAAATGTACGGAACATCACGAAGTAAAGAAACGACCTGATGGAAACCATGCTCGTGAGCATCTTAAGTCCTGGATCAAACACCAATCAAATCAGCACAACAACCACTTCAAAGAGGAGTGGAAGCTAGCATGGCGGCAAAAAGGATCCAGCTTCATGCTAATCGCAATGCGGTGAGATGCATCACGAGACCGGAGAACATTAACTGTTGCCAGTAAGCCTTTGACTAGCCCGAGGCGCTTCTGGCTTCAATTCCCGTTTACACGTGTCAAACCTAGCACAGCTCCGGACTCTGAAATGTTAGCGGGAAAAATCAAATAAACAAAATTTAGAAGCTTCAAGGTGTTTATTTTCAAATGAGAGGAACAATTTTTGATCATTTTGCTAATTTCCTAATATAAAGGAACTTGTTTTTATTCGTGACTGTATGGATTTATTCAGTTGTGTGACTCTTGGGCACTTGGGAAATGATCGGCGCCTGCGAGGATGTTCCTACGTATCGCTGCTGACGATTCAGCACTTGACTCTTTGTATGTATATATATGACTTATAAATAAAACGTACTAATAAAGTCGTACAATATATAATACTGAAATCTTCGTCTTATACTGGTGTGTAAACAATTGTTTTTCACAGTTTACATTATTTGTCATTGGGGTGGCAGCACAGAGTTCATGGAGTTATTTTTTAGGCGTTGAATAGAGGTGCAAATCTCTCAGTGTCTTTTCAAATTGAAATTTTATTTGTCATTACACATATACAGATGTACAGGATCAAAGCGCAGGGTCAGCAATGTACGGCGCCCCTGGAGCAGACAGGGTTGAGGGTCTTGCACAAGGACCCAGCAGTGTAGCGGAGTGTAGCAGAGCCTGGATTTGAACCCCCAACCTTTGGGTTCAACTCCTTCTGATTATTCTAATTTAATGGTCTACACATTTTGCTTGAATTATGCGATTATCAAAATGAAGAGATGAAAGTACAACGTAAACAAAAAAAAAACAATAGTTTGATATTCCTATCTGTATCATTTATTTGCACAATGTTAGATTTATACCAAGAATAGGATCGTGCACTACAATTGTGCCAGTATTGGGTTAGCTTTGCTGCCAAGCTTATTCTTAAATTTAAAAAAAATCTATCAAAAAACAAATAATTCAAAATATGTTACAATAATTCAAATAACAAAATATATAATTGTATTTATAATAGAATATAAAAGTAAACATAAGAAGAATGAAGAACTGGTAGGCTTGCAAATGCAGTACTGAAATGAGACGCTCACATTTTTGGCTCCAGTGTCTGCACCAGAGTAAATAAATAAAGATTTTGATACAGTCCACTAACTACCAAATATGCAACTATGTTTACTTCTGCAGCCTTCAAAAATGAATACAACCTTGTCGTATTGCTGACTCTGAGGCATCTAGGATGGACCATCACAGAATGGCTAAACATTCAATATTTAACTTCATTAATTATAACACCATACATCATTGAAGCAGAATGACTGACAACATTCATTTATAATTTATAAGGGTTTTAATTCAGTGCAAAAATGAAGAAAAGTCTCATAAAAGCTGTTAGTCAAACAAATGATGTTGAACCAAATACTGACAATATCTTCTACCATGAAAGTAGAAATTATTATAATACTAAACTAAATAACTTATCAGTAATAAGGTAACAGTACTTTCCCACTCATCCATGTAGAACACAAGTTTTAAAAAAGTATTTGCCATATGGATTTTATGAACAGGACATGTTGAATATATGGTGGTCATTTACAGCTGTGTGAGCTACAGGCCCACAGGAAGACCTGAACGGCCATCACATCATCATCATCATAATCATCATCATCATCATCACCACCATCATCAGCACCATCCTGCGGGCCCTACTTCCCCTTGCCATTGTTGACATTTTGTCTCTAGTTCACATTAAACTGTTCCTCCGATGGGCCTCAAGACTCGAGGGGTCACTCTCATTTAAATAGGGTTCACCCCCCCTCCCCAACCCCCAACTGTTCCATTCCTCTTCTAACCCCGTTAGTGAAAAATTCCTCTGAAGAGTCTTTTTCCTTCCCATTTGGAGTGAGGTTCAAATGAGGACCCTAGAGACACTCACCCGGGCTACTGCCCAAAAAAAAAATCTCAGATCACAGTTCCAAAGTTCAAGAAGATTACTATAGTCTGTTTTGTTTTATAAATGAATATACATAATACTTATTAAAGTTGCTTTTATGATTAAAATAAACAACTCCAATTTAGGATGTCGATACGATATGGGAAAGTCCAAATTAAACCAAATTCACTTATTTTTCTTTGATTGCAGGCCTTGCAGACCCTGAGATATTTCATCTTTGGTCTGTCATAGAATGAGCTGAGTCAGCACCCTTGGTAAAGGTCAGTTAAACTTCTGGGATGGTGTCAATAATGCTGAAAGTACTTTGACTTCCTAGAGCAACATCTGCTGCCTTCAAGACTTTATGTTGTTCAAAGACATCCAGCATCACAAAACTACTTGCACAAATTGCACAGACATAACTGAGGAAGAAGATGGTAACATTGCTGGCCTGGCTTGCCTGCAGTCCTGACCAGGGCAGTTATCTAGAAGAAATTACATATACCGTATACATGCTTTGATGACAATAGCCAAAGATGATAAGGGAATAAAGTCGAGAATGCAGACTAGGTTATATCAGATTGCATGATGGAACCCAGTGTTTATTAGGATGTTTAATGCACTGGACTCGCAATCAGAAGATCAAGCTGGTTCAAGCCCTACCAGGTTGATGCTAGTGGGCCCTAAAGCAAGGCCTGTAACCTTCGATTGTTTTAGTTGCTTTAAATTAAATAAATTGTCTCCTTAGTGCCAAAAATAAATGTAAATATATATAAGATGGATCACCGGGCAAACACGAATTAAGATGCAATAGAGCAAGAAGACGTTCCACATCAGTAATAAAGCACCTGAGCAGGGATGAAGAGTAACCCTAGAGTTTTAATTACAGCTTTCCATCCCGCAGGACGATCAAAGAACTCGCAAAGCTTCACGGTGAGTCAAGTGAGTCACTACGTCTCAACAGGGCAAACCAAGAAAGGGTCGTGAAAATGGAACACATCCTCCAACTGCGTCAGTATACAAACACACACAAAAAAATCCCCACCCTGCTATCGAACCAGCTCCAGACACATACCTGAGTCACTGTGCAAAGTCTGCCCAGTAAAACCAGACAGTTTTTAATCTGGAAGCTGTTTTTTGAGTTTTTTTTTATACCCCTGCTTGAAATCGTCGCTTTCGGATGTCATCGCTTAATTACACCCTGCCAGAACGGCACAGACGAGCTAGTGTGACAAGACCGAATTACACCCCCCCCCCCTATTCAAACAGAGCCTGGTCGAATCTGATCTGTCTGCTCCGCGTCTAAACTCCCGAGCGGAACCTGGGCGCTCGCCAAGTCAGGACGAGACTCATCTAGACTTCCACGCGAGCTACTGGAGCGACCAGATCCCTGACAGATTGAATAAACCCTGAATCTACGACGCTGCCTTCCATCCGTGCCAGGAGTCGCGCGCGCCGTAGACGTGTAGACGTATCGAGTCTCAGGAAATCAGGGACGCCAATTTCCTCCCAGAGTAATGTTAGAATGTAGAAACTGGGAGTCCTGGAGGCTCTCCGGATCTTCCAGTGCTGGGATTCCCCAGATCACACGTATCCTCGTCTTGATGTGTGGAGGTACATCGTGGCCTAGTGATAGAGGAGTAAAGCAAGTAGCACTGGGTAAATCTCTGGGTCCCAATGCACTCCATGAGGATCAGGGTTGGGTCTGTTTTTTTTTCTCTCAAGATAAACTTTTGTAATTTGGAGGGAGTTTTTCTTTCCTACAGTTGGCTTGCTCAGCGTGTTTTTCTTTTTTGGTTTGTTGGTCCCTGATTCAGTAAATATGAACTGTGTCCATTCTAAAAAGCACCATATAAATAAACATGACTTGTTTTTCCAATGTTCCATGGTTCTTGAGTCAATGACTCACTCTGGGTTTTTCCAATTTTCCCATAATTAATCCTCGCCTAGCTGCTTCTACATGATCGACATTATCTTGTAACCATTGCTATAAACAAAAGCAAATAAATTTAATTGCCTTATTTATTTTATCTTCATCGCTTATGCTAATCAGGGTCGCTGAAGGCAGTGGGGAGCTCTCAAAAAGTGTAAGGGACACAAAAACACTTAAAACATGGCACATGACCCGGTATATATGCAGGCAGTATTTCTTTGGTTTGTGAGAGGAAACAGGAGCACCCGGAGGAAACCCCCATGGACACTGAAACACAATGGACAATGGACACAATGGTCTTAAATATTTATTTTTTAAGGTAATCTGCTATTATATTTTTTTTTATTTAAGAGGATCTTATTAATCAAATGTTTGCATGGAGATATATGTAAAGCAAGGCAAAGCTTATTTGTATAGCACCTTTCATACACAGTGGAAATTCAAAGTTCTCCATATAGGAAAAATCATTTAAAAACATTATAATATATATATAGAAGTATTAAAATAGTTACATTATCCTAATGCAATCATTTAAAAAATTTATGAGATTACATTACAAATAAAAGCTTTAAAGGTTTAAAACAAAAAACAACTAAATAAAGCATCTAGTAAAAGTAAATACAAAAATTTATAGTCGTAGTTGTAAAGTCACAGCTTATTTATTATCATTTGTATTATATTGATTATGTTGAATTTGACGTGATGTAGCATTTTAGTAATGGCTAACTTGCCAAAAAATATATAAAGTCTATAAAATTAAATAACTTGGTAGGTTTCAGCTAGATGAGCCTGTAAGTGCTTCTAATACATTCAAAATATATTTAAATCCTGCTCAGATCCACATTCTCACATAAATGGGAATAAGGGGCCTGGTGGTTACAGAACTGGGTGTGTGATCGGGAAGGTTGCTGGTTCAATTCAGAGAGTCAACAGGTCAAGACTGAATAGCCGGGTGATGTGGCTAGGCCTACACACCGCATTGGGCATGTGTGCTCACTGTTGCCCCTAGTGTGTGTTCACTAGCCTGTGTAAATGTGTGCTTCACTGCACAAACTGGGTTAAATGAGGATGATGAAGTCCTACGTGTGTGAAAAGCACAACAGTAAAAAGAGTATAAAACAAATAAATAAATACACAGAGCCCATCAAAAACTCACACAGTCATCGAAATGACCTGGATCCACCATTTGGTAAGCGTGGAACCCTGGAGCCAATCCATTTGTTTACTAATGTTTGTTGTTTACTTTAATGATCTGATTTAACAAACAGAAGCTTTATCAAATCTAGCTGGTGATGTTTTATTATTGCTGATTATAATAAAATAACTCTGGTAGAATCCATTTAAATAAAGTTTCTAGCGTTCAGGATTTTTTGTGTCCAACCCCCAACCTGACAGCATCTTAAATACAATAATCCCATCACCACACTCTAAATCACTACCGAATCCTTCAAAAGAAACTCAACCTAACTCAAAAAATGTTCTTTTGGGGTTAATAATTAAGAAAGGAGAGAGCTAGTAAACTAAAAAAAAGACGTATAATGTGAGTGTTCGACCTCTAACCGAAGGGTTCAGGTGTTACATCTGAGGTAGTCATTAGATGTCATCACTCCTTCATTGAGCGCCCATCCACCATCATTAAACACTGCAAAAAAAGAAAAGGGCTTTTCTTTTTCTCATACCTGTAGCTGTAGCAGCTGCTGGACATTCAAGAGTGTTAAAGAGTAGTAGTAGGATTTTAAGAATGGATCCCGGCTTTGTATCGAACTGAACGTTTCTGTATTCAGTGTTCATATAAGTTTAAATCAAATACAAAGCACAAATGTAATATCATCCACAACGTTCGAATTTCCACTTCACGTAGTTCCACTTTAACTTAATAACGGGTATTACAACGATTGGCAGTAAGAAAAACTAATCTTTTAAACCACCATGAAAGAATTTTCAAGCTTGAACTGGATATTTTAAGTCTTACCACATTATCTTAATCTCAGTTAAGAACATTGACTCAATTACACCTTATGACAAACCTTGAGTTTGTTTCTTTTGAGTGATTCAGAATTGGAAAAGGTTTTAAGATGCTTTTTTTGCAGTGAGCAGACATATTGTTTTTAGAATCATATTTTCCATTGTGTTGCTTTTAGGGTAGTGGGCTAAACTGTCATCTCATGTCAGAAAAAGCTTACTTTAGGCTTTCTTGCATTGGGGATACTAAATAAAGAACAATTGATTATTCATATTATATTATGAATCCATATGTTTACCAAACTTTATTTTGTGAAGTAATACCTTGTATCTCTTTTAAAACCACAGTACAGTACATAAAACTTCTTGTCTTTTGGGCAAACACAAAAAATATTGGCCAATAAGAACCAACCAAATTGTGCAAAGGTTAGATCAGCCGTGTTAATCTAATTGTTAAGAATCACACAGTGTTTAAAAGCAGGATCCAAAGATGTGGTTCTAATTTTTATGTTTACTTACCGTATTGGCCCGAGTATAAGCCGCACCCGAATCTAAGCTGCACCCTTAATTTCGAGAGGGATTCAGACAAGAAAATAAAAATTGAGAGAATAAAACTTGATCTAGTATTTTATTCTTTTTGGACTGGTGTGGTGGATACTGGGCTCAAAGC
>JAOTRQ010086405.1:0-11118 GCA_028565875.1 Hoplisoma paleatum
TATATATAGAGAGAGAGAGAGAGAGAGAGAGAGAGAGAGAGAGAACTATACATAATGAATTTATATAAAAGGATATATACTTATATATAAAGACAAATGTAACTATATAGAAAGACATACCTATATATACATATACATAAAAATAATATATACATAAAAGGGCCAATATAAGTATTACTATAAACATATAATTATTTATGCAGACAATATAAATATATATGGGAAAATAACAACTAGTATATATAACCACAATAGTACAATCTATAGGACTATAATACATATATTATTATTATTATTAATACATATAATATTAGGGCCAGTATATAAATATATATATATATATATCGTTTGTTGGATTGTATGGATGTATAGAACACCACAAAGATTTTTTAGTTAAGGGCTTAATCAGTGTGGGTTCTGTGGTGTGCATGATCAATGAAATGTATAACAGACACACCCACACACACACACACACACACACACACACACACACACACACACACACACACACACACAGAGACATGAGGATCGATAGACGGATCAGAGAAAGCAGGCTGGTCGAGAGCGGCAGATACATTCAAGAGGTCTAAAATAGAAAGAGAGCGAGTGGTTATAGATGCTCACAAGAGACGTTTACATGCTATAAGTCAGCTGCAGGTCTGCTGCCCCACCCCGCCGAGGTTAATGACTTCCTGACAGCATCTGATTCAGCATCTCCGTTAATGATCATGACCTTCATCAGACGGAATCGTAATGCCACCGCTGTGAACTGTGCGGGGTGCATTTCCTCCGACGTTTCTCCTCGATTTCCTTCCTTGATCTCTGACTCTCCGTCCGGTTTTCAGTACCAAGAAACGGGCAGACGCGAGGGGGCCGAACACGTCCCTCCGACGAGACGTCTTTGCTTATTAATGCGTCTCTTCGAAGTGATGTCAGTCAGTCATGGTGGTGGGGTGGTGCAGAGTCTGACGCATTGAATTCGACCGGATATGGACTCCTCGGGTCCGTCTGAGTGGCGGCGGAATTACGACAGGGAATTAGATAGGACTAAATTAATAGAAATGGGATGTTTAACGAAGTCGCGGTCGTCTGTTACTAGATGTACTATTACTATCTTCTCTGGGACCATGGAAGAAAATTGGAACTCCTGGAGAACTCCCGGGAACTCGACCCATGACCTTTCTGTTCTCTAAGAAAAATCATGTGATTGACACAATGGGCACATAGGAATGATGTTATCGTTCGCATTTAAGCCAGTTCGTGCAGTAAACACAGACACATTTGCAGACACTAGCACTAGAGGGCAGCAAAGAGAACACGTGCCCTGCAAAGTCATGCCCAGCCACATCACAAGCCCGGTTCTCTATTCACCTGGACACGATGTTATGACCTTAATGTACCTGGGAAGACCTTGGATATGTTAAATTGATGGATGGAGTTTGTTGCATATGAATAGACAGACAGGCAGACATACAGACAGAAAGATATATAGAGAATTTATTGATCCTGAGGGAAATCTTTGAATAACACATGCCAGAAGACACGAGTGCCGAAGATTCGATCGTATTTGCTTTCAAGTGCACTCGGTAAGTGATTCTCATCTCTGGTGTCACGAGGGGCTCCCCCCCCCTAAAAAATAAAAATAAATAAAAAGAAAGAAATAAAGAAGTCACGTCTCGTTCCTGGCAGTGATCAGAAGTGGCGGCGCTGTTAAACCTTCAGCTGTGAAGTGCAAATGAAAGACAGTGTCACAAAAATAAAAATAACAAAGTGAAATATGGCTCGTGTAGTGAGATCGCGACAAGCATCTGCATCACGCCGAGAGTGGCGTTGGAACCGGAGTGGAGCAAGGGCGGGGACGGGAGGGCGTTTCGGTAAAGGGCACAGGCTGGTGATGAATGACTTGACAGTATCTGGGACTCCTGGGCACGGTTCCGTGGCTTAATGCATCCAATCAAACCCGACCCGAAAGTATCTGTGAAGGATTTTTCTTCTCCCCCCCAGAGGCGGTCCTATATACAACCCTACTCCTCCCCTACTGGAATACCAGGAACGTAATTATTACACACGCTGGAATTATAGATCCGGGTTCTTCGCTAAAGCACAAGGCTTGAGTGGGATTTCAGTGGGGGTCTTTCGGAGGGCTTAAGAAAGGTCTCGTTGACCCGCGAGCTTGCCAGCATTAATGGGAAACATCGCTGGAAGCAGTCAGCGTCGAATTTGATTTAAAAACAAGCAGCAAGCGAAAGATTGAGTTACCGGACTAGCGATCAGACGGCCGTCGGTTCAAGCCTCGTCACTGCCAGAGACGTCACTCTTAGGTCCCTGAACAAGGCTGGGAATGAAAATGCTTCCTTTAAATCAGGACAGGGTCGGTCCTGACCGCTGTGGTGCCCTAGGAAAGATCTGGGCTGGTGCCTTTTGCATCGTTCACTCATCAAACGTTGTGTTTTTACCCTCACATGAACTCAGCATGACTGTCAACTAACAACAACAACAACAACAACAACAATTTTAATTCCACAACCTGCCCTGTCAGATTAATTGGAGACCACAAACCACTAGTATGAACTACTGTGGAAAAAAACCTTCAATGAAACACCTCGGAGACGCTCAGAGACTCGATTACGAGTTTTTCCGTTCAGTGTCTCGTGTCGAAATTCAGCGAGTGTGATAAAACTCCCATCATACCTTGCAGAGATCTTAACAGAGATTTTAAAGCTAGAACAGGAAACGGTTTAAAACAGATAGAACTGGGGTTTGGAGATAGCTACCGAGGGCTAAAGGGGTCGACAACATGTATCAGCGAATGCGCTAGCTCTCTAGATTTCTTATTATCTTGCCTACTGAGTCAAATACGTTCAAATATACGCGTTATAAATATAAAGTATGTCGAACCAGGAATAATAAACATGGCGTTTATGGCGTATAAAGATGTACACGTGGATTTATTTACAAATTCGGGCTCGTCAGTGTTAAGTTTAATAGCTTCTGTTATATATGAACGTTATATGAAATGCTAATGCATGTTAGCTTAGCAGTGAAGCGTGGTGTAATGGCTAAATCTACGTAGCGTGCTCGAATAACCTGACTTATAATCTATTCCGAGTGCTGTCTATGCAGAGTCAATACATTTTCCAACACACCCAAAGTCTCCACAAGAGGGCGTTCAAGATACAAGTTCATTTTATTCTATTATTACTTGTTCTCATTGTTTTTTTTCTGTGTCGTGATCTGATAAGAGTAATGGACGTGCACCTGAATCTCATACGGCTAGGAAACAAACCGGCCCTCGTTTTGCTTAATGCTTCAGCCTTCGCGCCGAATTTCCATCCAACGTCTACCAAGCATGCAAGCTAATGCAGTCAAAACCCCACCGCGCCCTAAATTAGAACCCTATAATCTCCGGTCTATCTAGAACCCAGCCGAGACGGTCTGCCAGGAACAGGATGAACGCACCATTATGCTCGAACTGTTATTAAATTACACTGAAAACCAAAAAAAACCCACAAAGAGAAACAAATAATAATAATAATAATAAAAAAAGCAACGCGACTGGAATGAGAAGCGGCTCTCAAATGAATTCACAGCATATGAAATTTCCATCAAACGTGTAGTAGTGGGCGTCAAAATAGAATTAACAGCTTTCACGCTCAGCCGGGTCTCTTTAAACACCCCTGCGCGAGTGTCTGGTGAGTGCCGGGAGGGATCATTAAAATTCATTTGGATGACTGACCCCTGTACGGATTGCGTACACTTGTGTGGGACGTCTGTTGCATGTCTGAAAGTATGTGGACACATTTCCACGAGCTTGGTAGACACTTAGGAAGCTTAGAGTTTGTACCTCACAATCAGTGGTCTTGAAAATCTTAAACGTGTTCAATGGGCTTGAATTCAAGGTCGTGTGAAGGTCATTAAAGTCAAAGACCTGAAGGGGTTCTTCAGGGATTTGTTCTAAGTCCTCTGTTGTTGGCCATGATAACGCTCGGCCAATACTCGAACCCGAACTATATCATTAAGTTTGTCGACGACACCACCTACAGAGAGGAAGTAAACCTACATGTTGTTTGTTCGGCGTGATGACAACAACTTGACATGAAGGAATCAAAGTTCATGGCACCAAGTTTCTGGAAGGACACCATACGCATGACCTGGATGGACTAAACATGGCAGGACCTCCGTCATCAAACAATCACATCAATGGCTTCAGCTCCTGCAACGGATGTGAAGAGCATCCCATCCTCCTCCAGTCTTTACGACCTTCTACGAAGAAGCTATAGACATTTTTGTACTCTGGTACGGGATCTGTACAGCTTCCGAGGAGAAATCCCTTCAGGAAAGAATGATCAAAATCTCAGTCTCGTACATACAACAATTATATCAGTCACGCTGTCTCAGCAGAGCCACCGAACAAGTCCGTGACCCCTGACACCCGCCCTTCTGCCCGCTGGCAAACGCTACTGCCAGACTAACCATATGCTTTTTTTTTCTTTTTCCCCAGCAAGCAATCAGAATCTTCAACCCTCTGTTATAAACTCAATAACCGGAAACACATTAATACTTAAAATGTCATAATGCCTTAAAAATGCAATCATTTTACTTCTGTATAATTTTTTTTTATTTACCCGTGGCATGTGTGCAAGCACAAGTACTTGCAGTATGCAGTACATTGCTACTGTAACGAGGAGAGCAATCTCGATCTGGATCCGGATCTTCACCCAGGCAACGAAGTAGAGATTCGGTGCTCTGCAAACCAAGATGTGTGTAAAAGAAAGTGGTAATAACCCGGCGCTTATAGCGCGGTCGGCCGCTGTAACTGCTCGGAGACAAGGAGGTAACATTAGCGATATATTAAATTCTATTCTGATTTTATGTCGTCGTTTGTTAATAACATTTTTGTTTGTTTGTTATCTACATCCTTGGGTCTTCAGGTTTGAACAGACACCCTCTGTAACAGATACTAGCTCATTATTTACAAATTTAATAAGATTAACATGTATTGAAATCTTAGTGCAAGTATATTTTGAAGTTAATGTGAATGAATATTTTTTTTAATATTATTTACTTTTTAACTACAGTGTCTTGTCGTGCTTCGTGTGTTTACTTTTTGCACATCGGAAACACAATTTTGTTCAGTTGTACACTCCTAACACGGTTGTACAAGCTGTCAATTTGAAACACTTATACTTAACAATAACTAAATCTCTAAATACTAGAATTAGACTAAAATATCCAGACTTTTATTTATGTTGCCAGATTTTAAAAAACGACACAACCGTAGGCTTTTAAAAAGTCGTTCAATTAGTATAATCGCCATAAAATTCAATAAAATCGCTCTAATATGCATGAGTGTGTATATAAAAAAGGAGATTTTATGCCTTTTTGGATGCCGGTCCCTCACCAGAGTCTAATTAACAGATGATTCAGAGACAATTAGCATGATGTTACTTCAAAGCTTCGTACGGTTAGCCTAGAGCATCAAAAAATCACGCAGAGAAACTTTGTAGGGTCGTAAACAGTCGCCACGCCAACGAGATACAAAACGCCGGGGTCCCGACAGAACACTCATGCAAATCTTTCCATTTCTCTCATTAACTCATCAGACATGCACGTTACATTTTAGCTTAGGACCGAACCCCCGCCGCCGAGACCGGTCCGCCGAGACCGGTCCGCCGTCTCACACGTGCAGCAGCGCATCATTTAAATGCAAATGCTGGCGGCCTGCTGGAAGCACTCGAGTGTGCTGACCGGACTGTTTGCTCTATAATAAGCACGGGCTCGTGACAGGCCTTCGGAGACTGACTGCACATGTCCGTATAATAAATACGCCGTCAGCGGAACGGCTAATTTTAGCTCCTTAGGCTGCCTTGATTTGATTTGCTTTCTTGAAAGGCTGCCAGCAGGTGAAATGATTTTAATAAAAGCTGTTACAGTGTAGTCACGACAGGTGTGTAAGAGGGCGAGGAAAACATCTTTGTCTGCATGAAATGATGAATTCGTGAGGAAGATGGTCGGAACGGTTCTCTGGCGGTGAAAACTGGGACCAGGTTGACGCTCCTTCTGACATTTATTAATGGGATTTATGAACAGAGCAGGATGGCATCCTTTTTTGTAACCGAAGTGATTTTTGTTTCTCCTCCTGCTCTTCTGTTGCGGTATTTTAATCATCGGGAGGATACGCGTCACTGAGTCAGCTCTGTCTATCTTATCATTGCGTCCATCGTTAAATCGGTCATTAATTTGTAGCCCTGAGTGCTGACAGTGTAGCCAAAAACAAAGATGCTGCATTGTAACGTTGACGGGAAAAACAATCGTTTACGAGTGTTCATGGTCGTGAATGAATAAAGTATAAATATATTATACAGTCATTTATTTTATTCATCATTAGATCCGGCTCAAATCAATCGTAGTGATGCCGTGGTGATAGTGATGTCACGATGATGCGCAGAGAACATTCGTAAAAATAAAAATTGTTTTAAATAAAACAGAAATGCAACAAAATTATTTCACATCGACGATCATTTGTGAAGAATGTTTTATTATTAAATAAATGCTTGTGAGATGTTTGTGTAACTCGTCGCTTAAGATCCGTTAACAGACATATTAGAGACACAATATTAATTTGAGATTATTCATAAATAAATAAATAAATAAATAATAGTCATTAAGACTGGTGCGCGAAATTATCCAACAGGCCAAAGTAGGTGTTTAATTTTCTTATTATAATACTCTAGTAATATATTACTCTGTGGACCGTTACCGATCCCCAGAGTATCTCGGCAATTACATTTTTACGGGGACGGTTGCCAGATCTTTCCCCAACCCTGTATCTCTACAGGGATCTTGTGTGTGACTACTGGACAATTTCAAATTTTCGATCGACCGAGTGCATGTTTTTGGACTGTGGGAGGAAACCGGAGTATCCGGAGGAAACCCACGCTGACACGGGGAGAACATGCAAACTCCGCACAGACCCGATTGAACCCGGGACTTCTTGCTGTGAGGCGACAGAGCTATAACCACTCAGCCACCGTGCCGCCCCTTATTATTAATAATAATAATAACAATTATTATTAAAGCCAGTATTTAGTTTTGAGAAATGTTGAAGCTTCACACTTGTTGCGGACGATTCTTCTAATAATAGAATAAAGAAATAAACATTATTCTAATCTTTATAACGTGTTTTATTGTGTTATATATGAATTATATTACATTAATTAGGCATCGTTTCTTGGCCTGCACACATAGACACTGATGTGCAGCTACTTTCACATCATCATCGTCTCATGAGAATCTTCGTTCCCTTAAAGCTTTTCCCTTTAAAGCCAAAATCATCCATCCATCCATTGTTTAGTTTTACCAGTGCTTAATCCTATTTAGGGTCATGGTGGAAGTACACTAAAGACCCGAACAGGTCACCAGTCTGTCACCACACACACACACACACACACACACACACACACACACACACAAATCCTGTGATAACCTTACCCGGGAATCGAACCCGAGGCATTAGAGAACTAGGCTTGTGATCAGAAGGTTGTTTTTTGTTTTTCTCGATAGTCAACGGGTCACGACTGAAGCCTCTTTACTGTTTATACATATTTTTGTGTGCTCGTGTCCTCATATGCCCTCATAAATGGGATTTTAAATGCACATTGCAATTCTTCAGAATTCAAAAGAAGCATACTTGAGTTAAATTAAAGGTACATAAGGTTAATAAAATCTACTTTAAAAATAAGTATGTGCGTATTTTACCCATTTCGGTCGTTTCCGTCTCTCGGGTCCTTCTGTGGACCGCTACCGATCCCCAGAGTTTCTCAGCAAATGTTTTTTTAAGGAGTAGGTTGCCAGGTCTTTCTCCAACCCATATCGCTAAGGGGATCTTGTGAATCTATAAGACAATTTTCACACATTTCCGATCAACCTAATCCCAGGAGTACTCGGAGTACCCGGAGGAAACCCTCGCTGACACAGGGAGAACGTGCAAACTCCACACAGAAAGCCTCCCTGGACCGACCCGGGAATCGAACCCGCGACTTCTTCCTGTAAGGCGACAATGCTAACCACTTAGCCACCGTGCTGCCCACTTAAAACGTACAAGTACACAAATAAAAACAACGACCCTGTCGCCGTAACGTGAGAAAATTGTACTAGTTACGTTCCAGATGCTATTTTAGTATTAAGCTACAGGCTAATAGGTTAAAAATGGGCATCCAACCCCGAGTACGCGTCCACATGAATTTTCTACTTTTCACTTTTCTATGTTGTTTTGTTCATCTGTATAAAAGGCAACTGGGAAATCAGTGGAGATTAACTGGGTGTAATCAAGACCTCCAAGTCATTAAGTAATCAAGCCGAGAGAGGAATAATGAACCATCAGACTTCTGAAAAGTATCGCATCGAGAAAAAAAAAAAACATTTCTGGTCAAAACACCCGCGGCTAATTACATTCACAAACACGGAACGTCGTTCTAACACGAGGCGTTATTGTTTAAACAAATAAACGGGAATAAAACATGAGTGAATGGATTTTGGAGGATCAAATTCTCCCGAGGAAAGGAACGTTAACGCAGGCGTTATGTCTTCGGCTGTGTGTGTGTGTGCATGCTTTTTTATTTCAGCAGTAAACTTAGAAATACGACACAATAAAAAAACAAACCAATAATTTTACACTTTGGGGTGTAAGCTTGGCCCCGGTGTAGATCCAGATTTGTACTTGGATACTGTACAGGAACAAAAGCTGGACTGGGATTCGCCACTTTGTAAACACACGGAAAGAAATCAAAACCCATCGAAAAGCTTCTTGTACTGGTGGTCAGGACAACAAAACCCGAGCCATAATAAAGTTGTGATCCCGGATCGTCCAAACCTTTTGCGCGAGGCGAGTGTGTGCGGTCTGTTGCACAAATCTTTTATTATAGCATCTATCGATTGTGGATTGAAACCGCACCCGAGTGAAACGCAAGCTTTAAAAGCCGCCCCAGTACGCTATGATGAATCACTCATGTTTACTCAGTCAATATCAATTCGGGAGAAGATGCAGGCGAGTCCGAAAATATCCACACGCCAAACCTCCACCTCAAAGCTTCTCTTGAAGCGAAGGGGTTAAAAGGAAACGACGTCTCTCGTGCTTACATAAAAGTTTGGACGCACCTTGTCATTCGATTCGGGATTCCTTTCCTTTCGATTTAAATCCTTGTCTACATCGTACCCACATCCAGGTTGTCTACCAAGTCTAAAACCTATCAGACCGAGAAGGGTGGCATGGAATTCTGGGTGACACGTGACTGTGTGTTGGAGGGGTAACTAATCATCCGCATCGAGCCCAATCCGTGCAGTGAAACGCACATTTACACACACTGTAATGTGATCACACACTAGGGGGCAGCAGTGCGTGATCACTCGCAGCCCTACTCCAGCCATGGTGTCCGAAGAGCAGTTCAGTGCAACCCTCAAGGGCACTTCAGACTCTCGGTATCGATCCGGCAACCTTCCGTTCAGAAGCCTGGTCCTCCTCTGACCACCAGGCCATGACTGGTCATACGATTGAGCCAATTTAGGGGCTACACTGCACTGGGCGAATACACAACAGGACTGAACAGGTCGCCAGTCAGTTGCAGGGTACCGAGACAAACACACACGCAAGCACAGGACAATTTCGGTATCTCCGATCAACCTGGCTGCATGTCTTTGGACTGTTGACTAAAAAGTAAAATTGAGCACACAGTGCTCTCAGAATCGAACCCGGAAACAGCGCTGAGCCACTAAGCCACGGTCCCAATAAAATGGTGCCCCTTAGAGGTTCATTTCTTCCTAAGCCGTTCCCCGACCCCGACCCCGACCCCGTCAGGCTGATTGAACCGATTATGTGATTATTTCTACATGATCATTTTAAATACATTTTAAACACGTCTAATAATCGAAGCTGCTTCTCTGGTGTTTTGTCTCTCTCCTCTTTCTTCGCGCTGCATTTTATAATTCGTCTTTCTTCTCTATAGAAGCATCTGGAACGTTAGCAAAGCATCATTTAATGGCTTAAAGAATTGCCCCCAGCGTCAGCGGCAGTCAGAGCCGGCTCAGTTTGATTCAACACGCTAATTAAAAGTTCAGCGCGGTATCCAGCCGAGCTTCGGCAACAACGTCGCGGCTCTGCGTAATGAACACGGAAGGAGTTCACACGGAGCGCCAGGACAGATCGCAGGTATTTAACATCTTCCTGGAAATAAGAATAAAGCGCCCAGAGAAAGGGTAAACGGGAAGAAGCCATGCGGCGCGTAATTTCATTCTTATGTCTCGTTTCGTTGTCCGTTGCAGACTCGCTTCGCCAATGTCTGATCGACCGAGCGCGGGTTCTAATTAAGCGACAGCAGACGAGCGATCATCGTCGCCTTCACAATAACACAACCACGTAGGACTTTGTGTCCTGGTCTTTTAAGTTCTGCTCAGCGATTATGAACGACTACACCTGCTACATCTCAGTGTCCACAATTCAATTCCCAGTGTGGAACAATTGAAAATAAATCTTCCATTTCTTGATTGCTCCGAATAAAGAAATATTAAATTTCTTTTAAACCAGATTGACCTTCTTTTATTCTTTTAAACCGCATTGTCACGGCTTCAGGCATACTAGCAGCGAATGCAGTGATGACGGCAGTGGCTAACATACTAAATTAGTGATTAGTGATGAATTAGAAGGTTCAAGCCCCTCTTTTGGGCCCTTGAGGAAAGCCCTTAACTCCCAATCGCTCAAAAACAAAGCGTGTTCCATTGTAATAGTAAGTAAAATGTAAATTTCATCGATTCGGTATCTACAGGACGATTCATTCACTCTAAATAACCGGATGCATGTTTTTAGACTGTGGGAGGACCTGAAGGAAAGGCACACTGACATGAAACGGACTTTAGATTTCCACCCAGAAAGGAAGAAAACTAAAACATCATGTACGTGCAGCCTCTTATTGTAAATGTTTTCTGTTTATCTCTCTTATAAGCACTTTATTATGTTTTTTATTTTAATATTATTAGTTTATTTTTCTATTATCTATTTTACCCTTCAGTCGACTTCGACCCTGGGTTACTCTGTGGACCGTTACCGATCCCCAGAGTATCTCGGCA
>JAOTRQ010086414.1:0-11117 GCA_028565875.1 Hoplisoma paleatum
GTTCCGCCTCCAAAATGCGATTAATTGCGTTAAAATTTTTAACGCGTTAAAATCTTTGTAATTAATTAATCGAAATTCACGCGTTAAAGTCCCGGCCCTAATGTGGACATGTCTCTTAGCAACATCCTGATCTCAACCCAAGTGAATATTTGTAATGAATAAGAATCTTCACTAAGTCTGTATGATCTCTGACCAAATTAAGGTTCTATGTCCACATACTTTTGGCCTTATAGTGGATGGTTTGTTGGTCGAAGATAAGATATTTTTCTTGTTTATTTTAGGAAGCAGATAGGGAGCGTTGTGCTTCCAGTGTCGTGCACCAGGCAGACCAAGCCTGCCGAAGACTCGTCTCTCAGATCATGATTACAGCCAGAGGTGAAAACACTTGCTAGTGTTGCACATATTTAGTTTTGATTTGCAAATTGGTATTAGGTTCAGGGGTTCAGCAGTGGAAACTTGTAGGGTATAAAAGTTGAACCAGCAGCATTCAAGTTCACAGATGTTCAATAGTTGTAAATAAAGTTTTATTTGGGGGAAGATTGCTGCAGATGCTGTTCATTTATAAAAAGTAAACAAGTTTGTTCAATTTGGCATTTAAATAACGCTTGGACTGGTTTTGGACGTAGCTCATTTAAGGAATTTTTTTAGATCAACTTATTTGTGTATTTTTCCTACATCAAAATTGTCTAAATATCAGTTCACCTTTACTGATGTACACTTGGACACTCCTTTTTAGCAATTATTGGTGCAATGGTCATTTAAATCTCAAATATGACAGCTATGCTTTGGATCCACCCTCTCTTCCTACTGATGCTATTGCACTGTTTGGTCTTTGAGTACAGAGTTCATTTTACTATAAAATAAATATAGAAATTTATTTTATAGAATTTGTCCTGCAAGTGAAAAAATATGCTTTATATTTTTTTTAGATTCTAACACGAGTCTGACAACTGGTCTTTCTAATATCTAGAGAACAAACATTCTCCTGAGGTGTTGAAGTGCTTGGCCAGAGATCTGAGTGAGCAGAAGAGCACCTTCCTGCAGGACCTCCGAAGACACGTTCTTCATGAGCTGGTACAAAACGAGTGCATCTGTGTGGAGAAGGTGGTGAACGTTGCGACTACCACATTCAAACGGAGGACCGATGAGGTGATGGCGAGGAACAACTGACTGCAAATCTGAGTTCTAAGGAAGGCAATCACTTTTAAAAATTAAAAATTAAAAATTATCTTGATACAACTGGACACGTCAATGTGTGTGATTAAAACAACACCTGCTTTTTTTGGACAGCTTGGCTGTGTGAAATAAATCAAATATATAATCAAACATCGTTTATACTCATTTATTAAAAAGTCCTTTTCCATAGGAACAATTATTTATTAGAAATTATGTTCATGCTCGACTGTGTCACTCAACTCGACTGTGCCCCTCATTTTTATAACCTCACAAGTATGCTATATGTTTACGACACTCCTGAGTACTAAAAAAACTAAAAGCTAATTCCTTGATTCATATACAGACTGTTACTGCTTAATCCTGGATAGGGTTTGGTGGGTCCAGGTTCCATCATAATAACACTGCTACCGACATTAAAACAGACACTGATCTGTTAAAAATGATAAACTAGGCTAATAAAATGAACATGAGTTTACTTAATAATAGAGGTAAACCATCATCTAAATACAGCGAATAGCGAAATTCTAAAAATGTTTTAGCTCAATTTGAGGTTCATTCAAGAGCTTCCCTTTTTCGGGGTAAAAATGTGAGAACACGATTCGCAAATCATATCAACGAGCAAAAATAAAAAAACTTAATAAACTTAAAAATTAAATTTTAATAAAAAAATTTAATGACAAAAATGTAAAATTTATATACTAGTAACTAATACACTGACTATGTCAGGGAATCGTTCAAGAAGCAAATATTTAGGAACGACATTGGGAACCGCAACCCAAAGCTAAACCAATCAGTTATGGCAGTGGCAGAAACCAAATCTGGAATTAGAATAAGAACAGGGGCTTATGCTTTAAGAAAATGGTTTAACACAAACTCCATGAAGTGCAGCCAGATTTACATGAAACAACAAGTTGTGTATTGCAAAGGGTGTAAAACTATTCTGTAGCTGAATATATCAACCATCTGACTTTCTGTATATTTGCTGGGTCACTTGCGATGCAGACCTCGTGCGAAGTGACATGCGAATGTGTACTTGTCGCCGCAGTGTTCACCGCAGACATTGCACTGGAAGGGCTGTTCATAACCGTGGCAACCCATATGCACTGTGTACATCACGTTATCTGAGAAGTACGTCAGGCAGTGCGGGCAGAAGTACAACGTCCTAGGAGGGGCATGGGGCACGGCTGCTGAGGACGACCCTGGACTCAGGATGATGCTCGTGGACGTAAGGTCGAGCTGCTCCTCTCTGAAGGAAGACCTGTGGGTGTCCTGTTGGGCTTGGTTTTCTGTCCGTAGAGGCGATTTGGGTCGAAAACCATTGGCAGAGTCCTGTTTCTCATCTGCTGCCGGGTGAGGGGCAAGGTCATCCAGGGCATGAGGCTGAATCTGAGGCAGAGAGGGTGGTTCTTCTGGTGGATGGACGTCGATGACGATGGGAGGCTCCCTGCTGGCACGTGTAGAGCGATATTTGTGGTGTCTGCGGCGGTGACGCGAAAGGTTGCTGCGGTCGTTGCAGCGGAAGGAGCACAACCCACACTTGTAGGGCTTCTCACCAGAATGGGAGCGCAGGTGCGCCTCCAGGTGGCGCAGGTAGGCCGAGGAAAACGAGCACAGCGGGCAGCGGTGGGGTTTCTCACCTTTGCCAGAGGAAAAAAAACTATTAGGAAATTAGGACACACTATTAGGAAAGCTAACATGTCTGAGTATCATATTATTTTCAAAATGGTATTTCAAAAAATAATTTTCAAAATGTCAGTGGGATACAGTCAGTGATCGTATATCCCACAAAATGCATCTTTGGCTACCTGTGTGAATGCGAACATGCTCGATAAGTCTGGGTGTGCTTCTGTTGGTGTAATTGCAATAAAGGCACTTCATCCGGCCATTGCCTATCCTCTCGAAGCCGCCGGGTACAATGTCTTCGTCTACACACACTTCGATAGATGCCAGCTGATCCATGGCAGTGGCGTGTTCCTCTTCAAACACACCTCCAAAAATCACACAACAAACAACCTCAACCAACCATAATGACTGAATACTAAATCCTGTACAGTGTACAAAGATTGAGCATGCACTATACAATAAAACATTATTTACATTGCACTTTTGCCAATAGACATTGTCTCAAAGCAACTTTACAAAATACAGGATGAATAGAAGCCCCTGCCGAACAAGCCGAGGGCGACTGTGGCAAGGAAAAACTCCCTTAAAATTACAAGGAAGAAGCCTTGAGAGGAATCAGACTCAACAGGGCCCATCCTTCTTGGGTGTGATTATCTCACCTTCTCTGGCATGCTCAGTCTGTTTATGGGTCTCTACAGAGCCCGACAGTGTGTCAGCACATTGGTTCTGTGGCTCGAGGTAATCCTGGAAGTCTTCCACATATTCCAGTGGCTCCGGCTTCATCTCTGCCATCGTCCAGCCGGGACCCACCGAGGCGTCACGGTGCCGGAAACGCATAGACATGAAACTGTCAACAGGAAGGGATTAGATTTATATTTGACAAATCCATTAGCGATTTCTACAGCTGAGAAGTAAAATGAACGATGCACAAAATGTAAAGTTTATTTTATTCTCACTTTGTCTTCTGGTGCCAACAGAGTATTTGTTCCTCTGCACCCTGTACCAACCGTACCCCCAACAATCAAAGCAAAGGAACCCGTCTTGAGTTCCTCGATGACCACCTGTCTACGTTTACCACAGCTTAATCCTATTTAGGATCAAGGCGGGACACACTAGATGAATACACTAAACACCTGAACAGGTCACCAGCCTGTTGCAGGATACAAACACAGGACATCTGCCAGATTGACACTCACACAGCTAATTAAACTTCAATGTGTCAAAATATATTGAATGACAAAAAAACGAATGTACTAAAATATAAAAATTATTGAAAGATTATTTGATACTTCTTACCTGTGTGTGTTTCAGCAGGACTTAACTGACAAAGTGAAAACAAAGGGAACTGTCATTTAAATTAATCCAAGCAAAAATAAAATACAAACCCAAACTAAACTAAACAAAACAATAAGCGTGATATAATTCTAGCATTAAACATTTTGAAACCCCTATAGCGTATTTTACATTTTACTTGAACTGCATTTTTAAATACAAGATGAACGGGTTGTTAGCTAACAGCTAACTAACTGCCGCTTTGTAGTAGCTCTATAGCTTTATTAACTTCCCACCCGTTTTCAACATGTCACACCTCCCTGAACCATGCTCTCTTCAAGTGCTCCATAATGTTTAATGCTATTTGAATATGTAATTTAAAGTAATTACTTTTTTGCTACACATATATTAGCAGATCAGCAATAAAGTGAGTTTAAGCTAATAATTTGTGTAACTTTGAATTGTTTTCTCGTAGCAAAACATTAGCAAGACATTAGCTTTACTGCCAAACTTCACTTTATAGTTAACAATAAATAACAGTTAACATAACACGCAAAGGAATAACCTGGCGTTTACACAGTATTATTTATGAGGTGGTAAAAGTTTTAATAATAAACCAATCAAAGCACAGTAGGTGGGATTTGCACGAAACGGGTGGGAAAACACATGCGCATCATTGTTTTTAATCCGACGTCAACGGCAGGACGTAGCAGGTTCCTGTGCATAAAACAAATATCAAATCAACAATATGAAAACGCTCACAGGGTTGTAAATCGTCGCACATTTAAATTTTTATTGTATTAGTTTTATTTTGTGGGGTTAAATTGTTTTAAAGCTAATATTCGATGACCGGTTTCACCCGAACGAGTAACAAGAACGCATATAAACAAGCAGCATTATGGCGGCGTCCTTGCTCAGAATCCTACGAAAGGTGAGTAATAAATATAAGTTTAGGTCCTTAATAGATTCGACATGAAATGTAATTATAAATCCAGAACTAATGGCAGCTTTGGTTAAGGAAATGAATTGCCAATGGCAGCGTTGGTTCTGAATTTTGTGGCACTTGAACTGATGCTTTTAATTCTGGTACTGAATGTACTGAGTATTTCGTTGCTGCTGGGACTCTGGAATTTTAATTCTATACATATGCAGTGTGATCTGATGTTAACTTTTGTTTCAGAAACTAGGTACTTTTGTTCTGGAACTGAAATCAAGATGCTTTGGTTCTGGAACTTATGGTTACATTTTTCCAGCACTTTCCAGCAGAGACTTTTATCTAAAGTGACATGATAATTATAGATTACAATGTAAGAAGTTGAGGGTTAATGGCTGATTTGTATTTCTGAGCTGTTTTCCTTTTATAATTCATAAATAAATCTGTGCAGTGAAACACACATTTATATACACTAATGAACACACAAACTAGGGCCCAGCAGTACACACATGTGCCCAGTAGGCAGCTTTGACCAGCATTTAAAAGTTATGTTCTCTGATCTGAAGGTAGATAAATTATGTGTGCGTGTGCGTGTGCGTGTGCGTGTGCGTGTGCGTGTGTGTGTGTGTGTGTGTGTGTATACATAATTACTAGTCCAGCATCTCCATCACTCTACTACAACTGCCACATTAGGAGTCATAGATCATACATTAGGTTCATAGGAATTCCAGATGTTCAAGATGTTTTGATTCATGGTTGCAGACTGGCAGGCAGCTGGCACGACCCTGGACATCATGCCAGGCGTTTGTTCGTCCAGTGACGGCTCCAGCGGCCTCCAGCAGATTATTTCCTCTCCAGACGTATTCAGAGGAGGAGACCATGATGAAGGAGGAGGGTGAGTGTCCACTACTCTGTATACTAGATACTAGTGTGTGTTTAGAAGTGTGTTACTAATTTGTACTTACATATCACATTAAATTAATACCTTTAACAGTTAAGAAGTTTGCTCAGGAACAGATCGCGCCATTCGTGTCCAAGATGGATGAGAGTTCAAGGATGGACAATGAAGTGATCAAGTCCCTCTTTCAGCAAGGCGTGAGTGTTAGTATGAAACTGCACTAGATTGGTTTATTTTGACTTTGAGTAAATAGTTCTAGCTCTGTGTGTGTTACAGCTGATGGGCATCGAAATCGGCACAGAGTATGGAGGCACTGGTGCCTCGTTCTTCTCCTCCATCCTGGTGATTGAGGAGCTGGCGAAGGTGGACCCGTCCATTTCGGTGCTGTGTGACATCCAGAACACACTCATCAACACACTGGTTTTAAAACTAGGAACCGAGGCACAGAAAGAGAAATACCTCACTCGCCTTTCTACGGATATGGTGAGAGGACTGATGACTGGATGGAAGGCTGGGCCCTCATATTAGGACCTTCTGAAGATTCTTCTTCCTTTCTTTTGGTAGGTGGGCAGCTTTTGTTTATCTGAGGCCAGTTCTGGGAGCGACGCTTTCTCTCTGAAGACCAGAGCAGAGAAACACGGAGATCATTACATCATCAACGGCTCCAAAATGTGGATCAGCAATGCAGAATACGCCGGAGTCTTCCTGGTCATGGCTAACGCAGATCCTTCATCTGTAAGTCATGTATAGCGCCAGCTGCCTTTTTATTAGGTACACCAGTATTCAGTTTACCAGTTCACATGCAATACACACATGCATTCATATAGTGTTGCCTTTCTCTTACGATTCGTGTTTAGTTTGGTGTCTTTGCCAGATGATCAGGAGTGTGGAAATGTACTAACTGTGTGTGATTTTCAGGGTTACAGAGGGATCACATGCTTCATTGTGGATCGGGACACAGAGGGTCTTCAAATTGGCAAGAAGGAGAACAAGCTGGGTCTAAGAGCCTCATCCACATGTGCTCTCACTTTAGATAACGTCAAGGTAACACACACACATACACACACACACACAAAACACTGGTCAATATTAATGATGTTGCAATCTGGCATCCCTGTTATTTCTGATTCAGGTCCACGAGAAGAACATTTTAGGGAAAGTGGGGCATGGCTACAAATATGCCATTAGCATGCTGAATGAAGGCAGAATCGGCATCGCGGCGCAGGTATCGGTGCCGTCCAATAGCAACACAGCAGCACTATAAAATCCTCTCACACCAGGATTGTAGAGATGTTGAAGCTTTTCTGTTTGGTTTGGTTTTAGATGTTGGGTTTGGCTCAGGGCTGTTTCGATCACACTATTCCTTACACCCGGCAGAGGGTTCAGTTCGGCAAGCGCATCTTCGACTTCCAGGTTTTGTAGATTTTTTAATACGTAATATATCATTAAAAATTATAGTTTTTGTATCTTTTGTGATGTTTCTTTAATTTGATTGGCAGGGGATGCAGCATCAGATTTCCCATGTAGCCACACAGTTGGAGGCGGCGAGACTGCTGACCTATAATGCCGCCAGGCTGAGGGAGGCTGGACGGCCTTTTGTTAAAGAGGCCTGCATGGCCAAGTATTTTGCATCAGAGGTCAGTCATAAAACATATTAAATATGGATAATTATAATGTAATGACTAGATGTAACATTACTGCGGCCCATGCGGCTTTAGACCCCAATTTCCAAACATGTTGGGATGTGCAAAAAAAGAATTTTGTTGTATTGTACGTTTGTATATGTGTAATGTCAATAACAGTCGTTCTATATGATTGAAACGATTTTTATGATTTGTTTTTAAAGAATCAAGATAAATTCTGGCAAAGTTTTCTTTTATTTCTCATCATAAACATGTACAGTTTGTTTGATTATTTTTAATTCATCTCTTTGTGTATTCAAATAATGAATTTTCTTTTATTTCGAAGCACAAAAGAAATGCTGGTTTTGTCTTTTAAATATAAATAACACATTTGACCTCTCCTGTTTAAATGAATCAATGATTTAAATGTGCCAAGTGAATTGATTCTTAACGATTCTTTCAAGTAATGACTAGGAAAAATACTAATTGTTGTGTAATGCCCACATTTATAGGATCACATTACAAAACACCATAGAAGAAAGTGTGCTTGGGTGTCTACATACTTTTGATTGTGTAGTTGAAGCATGTGTGTGGTCTGTAGGTAGCGACGTTGACTACATCTAAGTGTATCGAGTGGATGGGTGGAGTGGGATTTACCAAGGATTATCCCATCGAGAAGTATTACAGAGACTGCAAAATAGGTGAGTGGATCGACAATCACTGACTGTACTGAACCTCACATCCACTCAACAGATTCTCAGTAGTGGTATGAAAATGATACATGCTGATTGGTGTTTGTGCATTATGTACAGCAATATTTTAATATCTATGGTTGTATAAACTTTGTGGCCTTTTTATTAGGATCTTTGTAATGCACCAGTCCAAATGGATACAGGTGATTGCTTTTCTGTCTAAATAGGCACATAGTCCCTCCAAAAGTTATTTATTCCAGTTCATGCATTCCAGACTGCTAAATGCAGATTTTTTTATTGTGTACTTTTTTTTAATAAACATTTAATATGAATTGTCGTGAGGTAGTGACTTTTATCCCACAATGTTTTTGCAGGTACCATTTACGAGGGAACGACCAACATTCAGCTGAGCACTATTGCCAAGTTCGTCGGGCAAGAGTACGATGCCTAAGACAATAATGTTATTCAAGTCATGTGTGACGGCGAAGGGATTTAAGCACACATCCTTCTGATTTCATGTGTACTGTACTAATTTCTTAACTGGAATCACTGGGCCTCAATCATGAAATGCGAGCAGAACAAATTTGTGCTTAAAATAAAGCACTTTTTGTGTAAATGCTGATTTTGAAAAAAATTTCTATTTGAGTAGAAATAGAACTTAAACTTCATTCAAGAAAACCACAATTTTAGCATTTTATTTTTTCCCAGTAGAAAGTTTTCGGGAAGATAAGTTTTACTCTGAGTTTAGTAACAGGTTTCATGTATGAGGCTCAGTTTGTGTGTGTGTAAAACTTTAGTGTTTGTATAAGTTTTGAAATATTGGTCGGGGATCATCTGCAGTGGTGATCTCTAACAGGATTACCCAAAGTAAAAGATTATATAATTGTTACAACTTCGTTCACCGTTTTCCAATTCCAAACACATTCAGTGGGGTTCATTGGAGCTGTTAGAAATTGGCCTCATTTTGTTGTGATGAACTGGTAATTTCTTATGATGTGTGTTCTGCATTTCACTCGATGAATCTGACTACACCGTGGACCCTGACCAAGAGAATGTGGTTGGAGAAACAATAAAAGTTTCTGTTTTCCACTGTTGTTACATGTTGTTTCATTCAATAATGCCCGACACTACAAACTAAAACTATGAACCGATTTTTGTTTTTGTTTCTCTGGGTTTGGACTGTTGCATTACAGTAAGACGAGCGCAGGTTTGATTGTTAGTGTAGCTTTAAGCATGAGCAGTGATGTCAATATGATTAAAGTTATGGGCTAGACAGTAGAAGGTTGTCAGTGAGACTGTTGGGCCTCTGAGCAATTTGTAATTTGAGCCATTGTAATTTGCTTTGAATAAACGTATCTGCTAACTGCTTGAATCCATAAGTTCACTTACTTAAGCGGTGTGATTTGGGACGCACCTTTGGTTTGTACTTTACACAGGGGACCGCTCAGGATTCAGGGGCCCCATGAAAGAATATGACCACTCTGGGACATTTGAACGTCCATACTTATTGAAAGAAACATAAACACTACACAACAATTAAAACATTAAAATAAATCTGTAATAAACAGATAAAGAATGTAATTTCATTCTCATTTCTGTGAGGGTTTGGCAATAACAGAATTGAAAAATCTGCACAGCCTCTGTGCTGTAGCTTGATTTCCCACCCGTATTTAACACGTCACACCTCCCTGAACCTTACTCGCCTCAAAAGCTCCAGAATCACATTTATATTTAGTTATTTCTCTTCAAGACTGTACTTTACTGTAAACACACATTAGCAGAGCAGCAATAAAGTGATTTTTCAATCAAGCTACTAATGTATGTGACTGAAATGTCTGTCACTGTGCAAAGTCAATACAAATTTGTTTGATATTTGGAGTGATGCATTGTTTTTTAGACAATTATCCAACCACTATTCTAGGTACAGTTCCTAATTTTAGCAAAATTAATAATCATTTATCATAACACGTAAAAGAATAACCTGGCGTTTACTTAGTCTTATTTATGATTGGTTACTACGTTTAAGTCATTTTTGTTATTTGGCTGGATACGGTGGGAAAGATTTTAATAAACCAATCAGAGCGCAGTAGGTGGGATTTCCACGATACGGGTGGGAAAACACACATTTGCAACATTATTTTTATTCCGACTTTGATCCGACTTTATGCAGGTTCCGGTGCATAAAACTAACACCGAATCAACAATGAAAAACGCTCACACAGTTACAGATAGTGGCATATTTATACTTCTATTGTATTTGTTTAATTTTGGGGTTTATAATCTATTTTAAGCTAATATTCTATGACTGTCTTCACCCGAACGAGTTACAAGAACGCATATAAACAAGTATCATTATGGCGGCGCCCTTGCTCAGCATCCTCCGAAAGGTGAGTAAAAAACTTTGGGTCCTTAACGGATTCGATTTGAAATCGAATTATAAATTCAGAATTAAACCTATAATAATGTATAATAATATCTTTTTTAGATAATGTTTGGTTGTAGAATTTCGAATACTTTTTTCCCCACTATCATTTTACACATGTAGGAATTATTCCTCAACCCAATGCGTGCAGTGAAACACACATATACACACACTAGGGGGCAGCAGTGGGCAGCATTATTATCAATGGTATCCAGTGAGCATTTTAGGTTTAGGTGCCTTGTTCAAATACACATCAGTCGCGACCTGGTGACTCTGATCGGAAGGTTGCTGGCTTGATTCAGAGAGATTAATAGTGTATATACATTTTTTAACCTTAAACACTCCGTTACAACTGTCCCATTGCGAGTCTAACATTGGGTTCATAGGAATTCCAGATGTTAAAGATGTTTTGATTCATGGTTGCAGACTGGCAGGCAGCTGGCACGACCCTGGACATCATGCCAGGCGTTTGTTCGTC
>JAOTRQ010086433.1:0-11115 GCA_028565875.1 Hoplisoma paleatum
ATATGAGAGAAGAAGCAAGCCTAATGCCACTGCCTTTCAAAAGTCTCCTACTGTGGCATCTTTTGGGTCAAGTCATTGTTAATATATAAAAAAATCATTGTTGATTTTATGTGGTATAACAGAGATAACAGAGTTTGGCAAGAACATTGGGACAGAGGACAGATAAACAAAGATTTTACTCCCCAAAGTCATAAATATGTCTTGTTGAATATATGAACCACTAGTGTAAGACATTCAATAAAGAGGGGAAGGTGGGGATGACCATAATGTAGTTGATGTTTTATGGATAAATTGGGCCTAATACATAACTTAAGCAATATATACTTATAAAAACTGACATTAAAAGATTAATATCAGAAAAGTGAAAAGTATACTGAATAGTAAAAAAATAGAATAAATGGTTTGGGATAAATTATGTAAACAGTACAATGGCTAAAAAGATGTGGTTGCTCAATAATGATTTGAAATGGTATCTATGCAGTCAAGAGGGAAACATTAAACCTCTCTTGCCGGCTAGTTAGCCTTAATAGCCCTTTAATTCATCTGCCGGCAATGTCTTTACTGCCTGACCAAACTATGTGTGCTTAAATTGCCTTGTCATCAAAATGCAGACTTGGAAACACAAGCATGATGTGACATGATGTGTTTCAATCTCTCTCTTTCACTTCTCTCTCTCTCTCTCTCTCTCTCTCTCTCTCTCTCTCTCTCTCTCTCTCTCTCTCTCTCTCTTCTATTCATCATTCATGCCTACTTTCACCTCCATCACTTATCCTTTTGAGCAGTGGTACATTTTTCTTTGAAAGATAAAAAAAAGTATTTTCTGAAAAGTCTGAGCACATTTGAATGAATCAGACTAATATTTCCTCTTCTGCACTTAATAGATCAGCATTGCCCAATTTTCTGTGGCAAAAAAAAACATTACGCACAACAAAATGACAAATAAATAACAAAACACAGGAAGACACTTAACACCTGGAGTTACATATAAGGCTCAGCCAGGATGTATGAACTCAACCACAAACACACTTATCAGCTAAATTACTGTTGTAACGTTTAAATGTCATCAGCAACATTTAATCTTACATAAAGATCAAACATCTAACAATCACAAACACCTACCCATCCCTCTAACCGCTACTTCAATGGGTCTCATATATACATTCTATCCAAGGTCTCTTACCTCCTATAAACCACCAATAATTCACCAATCTGCAAACCACCTTTTCCTTTCATGGGTTTCATCTACTTCATCTTCAAAAAGAACAGTTAGCTCTATAAAGTAAAATATTCATTTTCTCTTGGAATACAACACTATTTCAAGCCTCATGGTTGTAACTGCGATGAATTCTGGGACCTGTAGTTTACTACCTATATCTACCAACAAATTCTAAAACCCAACATTTCGGATCACCAGATATGTATATGACCAAGAACCTCTGAGCTCTGCACATTTTAATGGCTGCAGAATTTAGCTGATCGATATTGAACAACAAATACATTTAAACAATGGATCATAAACAAAATGGTGTAGCCATCAAGGCACCACCATATGCAGAGAGCAATAATTGTATTTACAACTGAGCACTCATCATCACTACTCTTTGCAGTCAGCATCATTTTGACGTGTAGTTTGTAGGTGAATGTCAGGCAAAGCAGAGGCTCTGGTGGGGGTTTACATTAACGCAAACGGAATGTGTCACAACAGTGTTGATTTGATTTTGAAGTATAAAGTGGCCGTTGCAAAAGAAGTGCTGCCTAGTCATAGTTGGCAATCAAAGTGTTTTACCTGGTAACTTAAATGTAGAACACACACACATGCATCATTACACAATGTTTCTAGATATTTCTGTGTCTATTTCTGTGTCTTTTATTTTTATAGAAAAATTTAGATCCATATCAGATATCCATATCCATATCCCATAATTTAATATTCACTTGTCGAAACATTATGCAGGTGTAAATTCTGGGATGAGTTAAGGGTACTATGGAGCTTCAGAAGGAATTTCAGGAGTGTTCAATAAATTCTTGATGTTTTATTTGCCATTGCTTTTTGCTTTTATTTCAAGTGATGGTCACATGATTGAACAGTGCATGTCTGCTGTCAAAAACTTTAACTGGTTAATTTGTTTGAGCTGTTTTCTATCTTTCTTTATATCAAAACATTTACTACTAGTCTAACTAATCTTCATAAATTCTGTTTTTTTTTCACATTTTGCACATATCATAATTTACTTTATTGTTTAATTTGTCATTTAATGTGGCACTATTTTGATATTCCTTCTAAAGTGCACACACAAAAGCTAAATAAGCTGGACTATTAATGATATAAAAATGAATGGGCTAACAATATAATTTAATGTGTCATTAATGCCTGTAGATTTCAACTATTTTAAAGGATTCTAACGGTGAGGTTCATGTGCATGTTTGGTTGGGCAAATTTATGTTACAAACCTGGTACACCTGCTAAAACTGTTTGCACTTCACTGTCACCATACTTATTAGAGCATTAGCCTGAAGAAAAAGAGGATTGTAATATTAAATTGACAGTAAAAGGTCAGTTCTTTTGTCTGTGAAGAACTCATGTCTGCAATTTAAATTGCAGCTCTGAGCACTCTAAGCAACACAGATGGTGATGGTTTTAGAGTTTGGTATTTGTGTGTGTAATATTATGGATTGGTTTCTCAGGTATGTATGGTATGTATGGCACTCCAGAGCATTCCATGGGTCTATTACAAATTACAAAAGTTACAAATGGCTGTAACATATGGTTGGATACCAAACACAAACATAAACCACTAAACATGTTTTGGTTTGTTTTTCTTAAAATGTATAAGTACAAAAAAACCACTTAAATCCCCTAAATTTATATCCCCTGATTTCATGACAAGTGGACACTGTTTCTAGGTTATGGATTTGTTGTTAACTTGGTAGTATTAAGTACAGAACAAAAATGTAATGAAATGCATTTAAAATTGTTTGTGCTGGTGCTTCACAAACAGGAATGAAGTATGCAGCAGTGTTATTAAACAGTGTTTCTCTAATAAGCTGATTTTATTTGAATTACTGATTTGAATATCTAGCATGTTAACACATGCACACTCGGGTGGAGGTTAGGTAAAAATTAGGCTATATGAGTTAGCATTAAAAATCTCAAACTGAAACTTGAGACTTCATTTATATATCTGATTCTGGTCATTTTTGAAATGTTCATAAATGTACTAGCATTACAAAGTGATGTTTTTAATAGACTTTTGTATTTAATTGCAAATTTATTAAGCCACATCATATTAAGACATATTTGTATATGTTTAATATATTACCACTAGAATAGATCAAATAAGGACACTCTTCCCCTTTGAATGGGGATGTCCAGGCACTGGCATGAATGTGCTGTGTCCTAACTGTTAAGATAATTAATTCAGCCATCACTGTTAACTTTAATGAACTACATAGTAATTAGCAACTGAGTTACAAGAAGTGACAGAAAAGCAGCCAGTCTACTGACTTTTTCTTGTATACAGTATAATACAGTCACATCTTGTTGATGAAATGTTACTTCTGATACTTCTACTTAGGTTTAGTGATTGTTTGACTGACTGATTAGACTGACCTCATTTTCATAATCTTCAAATGTGTCTTTCTGAGCAGATAAACACATCTGTTATTAGTGTGATTATGCAGTCTAGACTTGTAATTATATATAATTGCATACTTATTTATTTGGAATACATTGTTATTCAAAGCAATGTTAATGCAAAATTTTTAAGTAAACCTTGACTTTGACGACTTGTAACATTGTTTTGGGATAGTTTTTTTGTTTTTTAATGCTGGATTCCATTATAACAAAACTATTTACAGTGCGCTGGTTGATGCATCCTAGCGTCTATGTATTTGTAGTTTTGAGAATGACACACATTTTGCTATCTCAGTTTGTATTGTGTCAACTCTAGCCTGTGATCAGATATATTGCAATTATTTGCAAAGAAATTCCTTTCCATGAATATGATCTTATCACAAAAATATATGCATTCCAGCCACTGCATTTCTGCTCTACAATGGCTTGGTTATATAATTTCAATGATTATATTTTTAGCTCAGCAAAAGGTTAATGAGGACAAGGGAGCTTATATCGCTCTGTCATGCTGCTTTTAAAAGTTTATGCTGCTTTTACATTTTTTATTTTGTTGACTAAACATACGATCAAATACGATATTGGGTCTGAGCATGCTCAGGAATGACTAGGGAAGTTCCCAAATTGAAATCCCATTCAGAACCTGTGATCAGTCCAATGGTAATTTACTCCAAGCACTTAATATTCAATTATTGGTTGCAATAATTTAAGATTTTCCCAGAAGCTGATAGCCAGCATTCAAAGACGAATTGCAGAAGAAAAGATGAAGAATCAACACTTTAAATTGGATGGACATACTGGATGTTTTTGACAATAAAATAAAAAAATGCATAAGGCTGCAAACTTATGGTAGTACAAAACTTAATTCTGTACTATTTTCAAAACTACTTTTAAACTGTATGCCCACACAGACAAATGAATAACCGAGATTGACAAGAGCTGCTGGAGATCCTTTTGGTAGATGACAGCTCTCCACTAAACCGCCATGCCACCCTGAAAGGAATTTTGTCCTTTGGAGTAGCCTTCTTGCGCTTGGTTCTGTTATAAAGTCACATCAAGCTTTTGAGGCTTAAAAAACATTGTGGCATTGGGTGAGCTGGCAATTGTCAGAAGGAGAATCCATGAAATATATAAACCCATTATCCAATCTGAAGCATGATGTGCCAGTGATTGTCAGTTAGTAGACACATCAACCAATTGCACGTCTTGAATGAAGTATGCAGCTGTGTTATTAAACAGTGTTTCTCTAATAAGCTGATCATTTCTGGTCATTTTTGAAATGTTCATAAATGTACTAGCATTACTAAGTGATGTTTTCAATAGACTTTTGTATTTATTTAAAATTTCTCTTAAGAATGCTGCTAAGAATGCACTTGAAGACTCATTGACAAAGAAGATTCCTGCTCTGTCCAGTCTATATTGTTTAATTAACAGAAAGTCATCGAACAATTCAAAGACATTCTTCCGCTCTTGGAAGGTTCACATGTGTCTCTGTCTTCTAAGTGCCATCTCTGCCCCCGGTGGAGACTCTTTACAACTTAAAGACCTTTGGAGCAGTCTTAACTTTTTAGGAGAGTAAGAGTGATTCTTAGACTTTAGAGTTTTGATAACTGGCACTTACACTTAACTCGGTGATTAGGAGCAAATGTAAGAATTTTTCATCACTTAAGTCCAAGATTCCATGCTAAGAAGTTTGATAAATATGGGCCCAGGTTGCTCTTGACTGTAGTGCCTATTGAGAACAATTGCATCTTAACAAGCTCCTCATATTGTTAGTTAGCATGAAATGCATATCTTTTATACATAGTGCAGTTCGTCCTTGAGTTCATTTAAAGTGAACTTCAAAATACAGGTCACTAATGGATCAAAGACTGGTTCCAAGGACTAAACCTGGGTTTACTAACTACTGTACTTTGCAAGTCCAGTATTGTGGGCATTGCTGAAGTTTCTGTTGGATTGTTTGCTGGATGGCTGGGTACCTAAGAAAGGCATTGCCCCAGGCAAAGCAGCATGTTAACAGGATTACTCCTCCTCTCAGTGGGAGAGTGGGAGAGGGGGAGATCAAACATAATGCTCATCAGAACATTCCCTAGCCTGAGTCACTCCTCTGTGGGATCATACCACATCTGCTTTTTTTAACCCAGCTGAGCCGACAGGCACATCATTCCCTCGTCCTCGCTCCTGCTACATTTAGCATCACACTGCTTTAAGCTCGAACATTGCTCTGTTAAGAACTAATTAACAGAGTATTACTTGAAATAAATTTTTACACTCATTAATGCAACAAAATTCTGTAACACACCAGATGATATCACATGATGCAACTGTTTGTTTGGTATGTGTGTATTTTGCAATATTGCCATGCTTGTGCTAGTTTTGCTTTACCGAGGGAAACTAATTTTAGATAATGTTCTTCAGCAAAGGTACACATTATTCACGGGTGTAGATAGCACTGAAGTGTTTAGCATACTGCCAGATTTAGATATTATATTCAGATTTAGATTTAAATAAAAAAATCAAAGTCAAAGCTAGATTAAAATAAGAAAAAAGCACAATTAAGATTTAAAGCGATTCTATGTTTGTCCTGGGCTCCTTGTTTGAAAGGTGAATACTTGTATTGCTATCACAATGAACTTCAAGCTTTTAATTCTGTGCCAGCTGGGATACTAACAACTATGCAAATGAGTAACTGTAAAAGCAATTTAGTGTATGGTATGTATAATTAATGCAGACAGAAAAGCATTAGTATGTGAGACAACAATAATTGACATAGTGGCTTGGGGTGGAGTAAAAGCCAACCTCTTCAATATTAGATAGAAAAATAAAATGCTTTCTATGGTAATTTGTATTCCTTTAGACATGTATGTACATTCTAAAAGCCTACCATTAGGGATGGCTTAGTGATGAATGTCGCTTCTCTTAAAGTTCAATTTCGTGCACTCAAAGTCTGAAGCTAGTTACTTCTGACTTTTTAGGGTGACATTATGTGATTGTATTTTCTGTGTTGTTTGCTTGGGTTTTCTGCTGTTCATTTTCAATCATACAATGATTAATTAATTCATTCAGGAATGTAAAAAGGAAGGTAGGAAACACACTTGGTCTACACACAATCTAATGTAGTATTCATCCATTATAAAACATTTGATCAGTACACAGTTTACATAAAACACAGTATTAGACTTGCATGGTTTATTGGACTGTGGCAGGAAATAGATATACTAAGAATAAAACCCATGCAGACACGGCGTGTACATGCAATCTCCACAAAGTACAGGCCCAAACCGTCCGAAAACCCATGGGTCGAAAACCAATAGATGAAAACTGTTTTTAAAACAAACAATTACCACCAAATCTCCTGATTGGTAACTAACTGACCACTCTGGATGCTATCCTCAATCCACAAAAAAATCCACAAAAAAACTTGGGCGCTGTGGCAACTGTACTGCTCCCGTATCAAGCATGGTAGGTGTTATAATAACAGACCCGAAATGCCTTTAGATTATCGGGTAGGAAACATCTCAAATGAGTGGCAAGATGACTTTAAAGAACAGAAATTAGTTTTGCTTGAACAATATGTAATATATCATATATAGAACTAGTACAGTTTTACAAACAAGCACATGCCCTAGTGGATAAGTACTGGACCAGGAATCCAAAGATTGGTTGTTTAAGGTGCAGCACTGCCAGGCTGCTCAATTACTGAGACTGTATACTATAACAGTGATGCAATTGGCTCTGCTAAATGCAAATGTGAAACATATTTTATATCTTCTAAGATAAAACATCATTCCAATTATTTATTTTGGCAAGTAAACTGAAACCTTGTATAACATAGTCCAGAGGGTTACACTTAGTTTTCTGGAAGCCCCAAAAACGTGAATAAATGTACCTGACTCCAAACTTTACACTGAAATAGCATTTGAGTGAATAATAATTAATATTTGAATAATTGACAAAAAGTCCCAGCTGAATATATGTTTGCATATATTAACTGCCACTAAGATTATAAGACAATAACAATAAGACAATTCTGTAAACTATATTTAACCAACGTGAGTTATTCCTTGGTCTTTGGCACAAATGTAATCGATCTGCAGTCTGACATTTATAACCGCATATCATCAAATACAGTAATGATAACATATGGCGGATGATGAAATTAGTCTGCCAATTAGTGTACTAACTGGAAGAAATGTGCTAAATTATATGCAAGGAAGGGATTGTCTAGTAACTGAGAAATAGCTCATTGTTTATGAACCAACAGCAACCAACAGTTACACTATACAGTCTGAGCAATTGAGAGTTAAGGGCCTTGCTCACGGGTGCAACAGCAGCAACATGGCAGAAGTAGGGTTTGAAGAGATGCCCTTTGTACTACTTGTCCTGTACAATAACAACTAAACTACAGGTGGCCCACAAAGGAACAAACCCTAAATGTACATTTTTAATTTACCTTTTCTTCTTTTTGTGCATTATTACCATTTCAAAATGTTGTACCAGTAAGATACTTAACATTTATTTTTATGTACTGCATGTTTTTTATGGTGTTTGTTCTCGAGTGACATGCAGCATCTGTGACATTTGGAATTTTTTTTTTTACATTTTCAGCTTTTAGCAGGCACATTATCCAGAGTGACTTAAAGAAAAGTGCTTCTCTATGGGTCAACATGACCATACTATAGTTAAAGTAGACAACAGTAGACAACTCTGTAAGAACCTAGTGATATATATTTAGGAATTGTCAGATATAGCTAAAAGATATAGTCAATGTTCGATGAAGTATTAGATTGGAATATATTGGGTGGGGAGCTTGGATGGAGATGTGTTTGGGATGTCAGACTTCACTGTTGAGCTTTATGGGCCTAAATCAATGAAACACTAACGAAAAAAGGTGCCTACCCGATGACCCCTGTGAAGAGCTTGCAGCATAATGGGTGGTCAAACTTTGTAAAGAGATGAGTATGTAATTGTGTTTGTTTGATTATTACCCTTTATGTAGAATTAAATGTTGCAATGATGTGTGTTCTGCGTGTTTGGTTGGGTTAATACATCCTGGCTGAGCCCTATGTGTAACTCTAGGTATTAAGTGCAGAATTTAATCATCTTCCTGTATTTTGTAATTTGTTGTTAGTAGTTTTTAATTATTTTTAAAGGAAAATAAGACAGAAGTTCTAATAGACAAAGGAGGTTCCACTTGGGTACAAGGAAAAATCTTTATGCTTGCCATCTTTTAATCCTAAACTGAGGATTAAGTCAAGCAGAGTTGTATTAGACCGTCAAGATACTTTAGAGCGATCAAAATTGGCTTTGTTGATCTGTATGTGTTTTGAACTGAATGTGTGCAGCTACACAATGCCAATTAAATAGAACAAAGCAGAGAGGTGATGTGGCAGTATTTAGTTTGGTTAAAACATTCACAGGTTGAATTGCTGACTGTATGAACACTAATGGTCCATAATTATTACAATCTGATTCATTCTAGCTATGTGGATGGGCTCCTTTAGCTGCAACAACTGGGTTGTTGCTTTTATTTTATTTTTTTATTGCATAAAAATCTCGAGACAGAATCACAATAGTGACACAGTCAAAAGGACAGCAACAACTGAACATTGAAAATAATGAAAAAATAAACAATGAGATTGAACTATTCCAAAATGCAAATGCTTTATCTCATTCCAGCTCCCATCCATTTTCTCCCATCTTCATTTTCTCTATCTGCCACAATCTTAATGAGCACCCCAGACCTCCATCTAATGGCAGTGCATTGGCAATACATCACTAGAAGTATGGGTAGAGGGGTGAGAGAAGAGGTGATGTGAATATAGCTCAGCATGAATCACTACAAAAGCAATCGCACTCAAACACACACGCAAATGCAAACACACCCCCACACACATAACATACAGTATACTGTTTTCCCTCGTATGAGATTTATAATTTTTCATGGTTTTATTTATGGTTCATCAATGCTTTTTCATTTTGCAAAATAATATTAAATTATATTTTGTTTCCAAAAAAGTCATAAGGTGATTTACATCCATGTATGATATGGTAGATGTGAAATGTATTTATCAATTAGGCAAATTCTTTCAGCACAACTTTCCAGAATATTTTCAATCTGCAACAAATTTTAGAATAGCATTTCATTTCTGTTTTAAAACTATCAAAAAAACTATAGTGTTTTTGTATTTTTTTCTCGACAGCATCTAAAGTTAAATTTTACTTCACACATCTCAACTGGCTTGTAGTCATTGTGAAAGCGATAGAAAAGAAGAAAATATTTGTAAAAAAAAAAAGGCATTATAAAACATCTGGAATTGTGATGTTATAATTAAATTATTGGGTTTTATTTTTCCCCTTTTTGTGTAGAACATTCACATTTATATAAAAGGACACAGTGAAAAACTTGCAGTTGAATATCTTTACTGGAATGCATTATATAACATTTAGATACTACACAATTGCGCATATACTGCACAATTAAGGGGAAATCACAGGGCTAGATGGATCAGCCTGCTTGAATGAAACCACAGTCTCTCACCTACGTATGATTGTTGGATTAAAGATGTTTGGTGTCTTGTAAGCAGAAAATAATGAGATAAAGGAACATGGAATCCTGTTCTTTTGTGCCCTGTTCACTCTTTAGATTCTTTTTAGGTACTCTTTAGATTTTTTTCAAATAATTAATTTTTTGAACTGTTGGATCCCATGTTGAATGAACTGTTGGAACTGTTGGATCCCGGTTTTTAAGAAATGGTGATGCACTTTTGCCAGTTCCGATAGCCCAGACTGGCTCATATGCAAGGACCACTTTACTCCAGTCCTTAACATTTTTGAGAAAGCTGACTAACTGTGCAATCTGAATGGGCTCAAAAGAAATTCAGTTTGCTGTGGTATTTTATTTTCACCAAATCAGATATAATCACTCATTAGGTATTCTCTTAACAGTTTTTAAAACACATCTGTTCATAAAACACCTATTGAGTTCTATTGAGCCTTATATGTTCAATACAATGCATCAAAAATACAGAAACTGTACAACTCTGTCCACTCTGTAGTGGATATGTTGCATGTTCCTGAAACAGCTGCAAATATGGACAACAGTTACTAAATATTACATTTAAAAATATAAAATAAATATAATATATGTAATTTATATTATCTTTCATGCTTGTACGTCTTTTACAAGCTTTATCAAGTTCAAGAATGTTCTGGAAGAAGTTATTTCATAAAGTGCCTTTATGTCAAATACAGGAAACAGAGAGACAGACATACAGAGAAGGAATACTTTTTTATTGCTATCTAATATATTGATTAACAGCAGTAAGACAGTTCTACATAAATCAGGGCATAGATTATTCAATTGTAGTTGATGCCTAGAGGTCTACAAAGAGGCACACACATTTATACATGCTTAAACATTTGTATGTAAGGCAATAACAAACCATGTATAAGATGCCAAACCACAGTTTCAAAGACCAATA
>JAOTRQ010086442.1:0-11113 GCA_028565875.1 Hoplisoma paleatum
GCTTCCTAAGTGGACAGTTTGATTTCACAGAAGTTTGATTTACTTGGAGTTATATTGTGTTGTTTAAGTGTTCCCTTTGAGCAGTGTATAATAATAATATTAATAGTTATGGGTTCTTAAGGCCAAAATCTGCATCAATTTGACTATGTAGAAACAACAAATATCAATGGAGAGCACTAAAGCAATCAAAACTATTAAGTACAAACAGTTAAAACAAATAAAGTATTAGCTTTCTGCATATGTGGTGCCTTGATGTTTACAAAGTTACGAAGTTACGAACCACCATTTAAAAGCATTTGTTGATCAATATTAATCAACTAAAATCTACAATAACGGCCCGTGCCGCTAAAACCAAAGGGTAAACACAAAAGCAAAGAAACCTTCAGAATCTCACCGGCATCTGGAAATTATTTTGTGGTACATATGACTGGCACGGAACTATTAAAGGAAAATTGCATTATAAATTCGCCTATGTAAATAAGTATAAAATATAAAACCGTTTTAACTGAGTTTGCATTCTACAATTCTACTATTTGAAATCGGTGTGTGCTGCAAAAAAGGGTCAACATGAGCTGCGATTCACTCAGCACATGCCTTTGTGATATGGGTTTCCATGGCATTACAGAACCAATCATGAAGATTCGGTAATGCCATGGAAACCCATATCATGAAGATCTTAAAAGTTAACAAGAACAGCCATAACTGTAGTACTTAATATGCTGAACACAAAGTGGTGTGTATAAGCCAAATCTCTGTGGGTATTTATGTTAAGGGAGAAGGCACACGTGAACCAGCAGCTCTGCATAACCTTTTCAAAAGATCATAAAGGACTATAAAACCCAGCTGCAGTGGTATGAGTCTCAGTGACAATAAGAGCACTGCCCAAACTAGCCTTCATTCTACCAACAAATCATTATCGATCTTCTGTATCCGGGAGGCCTGCATTCGCTGCTATAATAGATTTTCTAAATGTGACCACCGCAGACGGCCTCATTTAAATCTTAATAAAAAATAGGCCAGAGGAATACACATTTTGATGAGGAAAAACAGGAGCCGCTATGCAGAGACTGATAACAATGGCTTACCAGGATAAGTGAGAAAAAGAATCCAGAGTTAAGAAATGTTTTTATATCCAGGTTCAAACACCTTCGACATGGACCCATGCTTACAACTTTAAGAGGAAGTGGATTGCAAAACCATTGGATGGATCAATACAACATACACAATCCATTAATCTAACCCCCACTAGACTCCATCTCACCTTGGGTTTGCACATTAAGGTAGTTTCTCTTAGCCAAACAAGTGCTTAAACTTTACTCAAAAAGCAGCAAATGCAATTTACATCACAAAGCCAATGGACCTTAGATTTGGAAATACACCCTTGGTGACAGTAAGCAATTAGCAGAACATCAACCAAGTACTAACCTATCTAGAGCCCTGTAATAGATCAATCCCCTCATAAGGGCAAACTCCTACCTTGTATTCGATCTTCAGAACCATAGGTCATTGAGGTTTAGGGAAAATGAATTATAATTCTATAACTCTGAACTATACCTCTGATCAAGATGGAGTGTTGAATTAAATGGGAGTAATGATTTAACAATTATAGGGCAGCACAGTGTCTCATTGTGTAGCATTGTAGCCAGTGGCGTTTTCATGTTTTCCTCGTGTCTGTATAAATTTAAAATTTATAAAAACAAATCAGTAAACTATAATAATAAAAATTTGAATAAATTTCAATTAAATACTAGGGCCTGGAGGGGAACGCGTTAATTTCGATTAATTAATTACAAAGATTTTAACGTGTTAATTTATCGCAATTAATCGCATTTTGTATTCGCGTGTTCTAGCACGCTCTTGTGTTAGGAATTGAGGGTTTTTTAGGAACGGTTTAAATGCCGAAACACAAACCACGAGAACACACAGGGTTGGTAGAACAGTAGCTTTATTTATGTCTGGGATGCGCGACGGCACCAAAGTCTCTCGCAAACGTGGCGCGACGAAACCCGTAAGTCCATGCGGGATTTACAAACACCGGTCTTGAAAGAAATTGCAGCGGTCCAACGGGAGACTTGACGGGGTTTCCAAAGCGAGAATCTGGCCGCGATCGGTGGGATATATAGCAGGGGTGATTATTACCATCATCTGAGTCAGGTGTGTGTGTGATTCGGGGTGCAAAGCGAAGAAGGAACGTAACGCAGCCACGCCCCGTTGACGCTAACTGCACCCCCATGCTACCGTACGAACGCGAGCTCAAACCTCAGATCCTCACATCTTGTTCCACTGAGGGACTTTAGCTTTAAAAAAACGTCCTGATGGGACTTTCAAAAAGAATTGGTTTCATTATTGGTATCTATGACTTGCACAGCAAAGACAACTTCTATGAGATCTATTTTCAGAGCATCTACATTTTGAGACATTTTGCAATTTGAGACAGTACAGCTTTTGTGTTCAAGCCTTTCACTGTTCCCAAAAAGCTGTTTTAGAAAATAATGAAAAGTACATCAAAGAGCCAAAAGATAAATTCTTACCCGTAGGTTCAACAGAGGAGTGTTGTGGATCTACAGATATTGGAAGGAGGGGGGTAGAAAAGGTGAATAAATTCATAGCAAGAAGTTTCAAACTAAGATAAGGAGAAAACAATCACAATTCTACTGGGGTATAGATAAAATTAAAATATTAAACTGTATTTGGTAACCATATTTATTCAGTTTTGTTCAAATTTACAGCAGCCTTTCTATCAGCTGCCATGGCAGGGAGGTTGGCCAATAGATTCAAAGGGACAAATTAGTCCATGTAAACCCTCTCTGGAAAACTTGGCAATCACCAATGCGCTGATGAATCAATCGCATCAACTGAAAAACAATGGATTTGCAGAGGATTTCAACACTCTGCTTGTGTGAACCAAGCGCTTATTGTCTGATCAATAATTCTGTTGACATTCTGCTGACATGTTCCAGCATACAAAAATTGTCCACTCCAAACAAGCAAGCTTTACCCAACCGCACACAGTGGCTACATGCAGCCAAACAGAAGTTTCCCAAGGCAGTTTTAAAACCACAATATACAATGCTGCAAAATGATATATTTTTTTTTTGCAATTTTGCATGTTCGTTTAACAATAGTTAGAAGCTAAAAGAATACAGAAATAAAGCCCTAACCTATTCACCACTTCAACTTTCCCGAGTTGAGAATTGATGAAAATTAGAATTACCGTACTATTGCTGGATCTTCTGGGTTTACATTTAACCATTGAGGAAGGCGACGTTCTGCTACTTTTCAAATGAAAACATTTTCCCCAAAAAACACTTCAGCAATTGAGCAACCACAGCAATCAATTTCCAACAAAAGTATAAATGTGCAGAAACCTTTTGAAGTTCCATCTTAGCTTCCAGGTATTCAATTCAAAAAAATTGTGATTCACAGTGTAAACAAGCATGGCGTCAAAAATACAAAATGAAGTTGTACACAGTTCTCATTTCCTTAAAGTATTAAGTTCATTTAAAGTCTGAATGTTGTTAGACCACTTTAATCATTCTAAAAAATAATTTATTCCTAACTGTTTTGCATTTAATGATATTCACATTCTTTCTTAAGACAAGCCAATTCTACATAATATTCAATATAACCTAAAAACGTCACAAATCATTTTTCTTCTTTTTCCTTGGTAACAGTGTTCAAAGTACATAATGGCCTGGTGGAAGCGCTTGCCTTGCTCCTCTGAATAAGCTCCCGTGTTCTCTTTGAACTTATCAAGATGAGCATCAAGGATATGGATTTTGAGTGACATCCTGCAGCCCAATGCAGCATAGTTCTTTATCAGAGTCCAGTTGTACATACTTTTCATCGATATGATTGCCTAAGAAGCCACGAACCACTGCGACAAAACTGTTCCAAGCCACTCTCTCAATCCTATTTAGGGTTGCACCGGATAATTTTTACTTTTTAGATCCTGCCGGAATCGGACCGCACCGGATGTCTGAGACACTATCCTGCCGGAACCGGAACCCGGATTGTTGGTGCTCAGATCAATTTTGTAATAACACCTCATGATAGCAACTCTGGAGAATTCGAGATAGGTCACAAATCGCCGACCAAGACAAAACTAATAACTAAACAAATATCAATAAATCACAGTTCAGTTTCAGTTGTATCTTCAACTTTCAAAGTTTAGTTTCTAAATGTTACTTTCTTAGTCATATATAATTAAAACTAAAAACGAAGTTACACTTGCTTTAATCAATTTTTTCTCAAGTTTTTCCTTTAAAGCTTCAAAAACACGCATTATGCTAATTAGGCGATGACGTCATTCTACTTCTAGCGATTTTTAGGACAGTAAATAATGACTTTCCTTACTGAGGAGTTGCAACAGTGGTAAACACACATTCGGTTTAATGTTAAAGTTTAGTGTGTGTGTGTGTGTGTGTGTGTGTATGTATGTGTGTGGGCTCAAGTGTTTGTCAGTGTGCATGTGCAGTCACGCGCACCGTTCGCAAAGTGATAACTTTTTTTAAAAAGCTTAAAACGTGCTGACTAATTCATATTTTGTTCAATTCAAAGTCAACTTTATTTATCTAGTGCTTTTTACAACAGACATTGTCTCAAAGCAACTTTACAAAATACAGAACCAACAGATACAGAAACTTTTGAACAGAAACTGAACTAATCAGGTGACAAATAACGATCCCAAATTATCCGACTGAATATCCGACACGGAGGCTTAATTTCCGACCGGAACCGGACTGGATTGCTTAAAATTGGTCGGATATTCAGGGAACCGGAGGTCCGGTGCAACCCTAATCCTATTCAGCTTCTTGGGAAATGTGTGGTCCGACGAAGACGCCAGCTTTGATCTTTGCTTCAGACAGCTTAGGGAAAAGATTTATTTAACACAATGGTTATGTGTTGCACAAAAAACAGTGTTGACCACATAACGGTGGGTGTTATCCATTCACCAGGTTAGACGAGTGTCCAATTGCAGGCAATAGAATGTTTGAGTAAACAATATAACACTGTAGAGTGTGATTTGAAGTATAGTATAGTTTTGACATAAAAGATAAGCAAAACTATTATTATATTTCAAGATTTATAAAGAAAACTCTCAAAACTTGTTTTCAATTTAGAAAATAATAATTGTACCATGAACCGTATCACATGTTTTACTAGACTAAGCTGTCTGAATGCGTGCTAAAACATTGCTATAGTGCATCATTACAAACACTTTCTCTCAATGATCTTTTTTAAAGTATCTAAGTCTTATGTTCAATTTAATTATGCCTTTATCAGGGTAATTTGTTCTTGGAAGGCTTAAACATCAGACACCAATGAAAAAAAACACAATTACAAACAATTTGGACAGCAGTTATGAGCACATAGCAAATAATTTGGTATCGTACACTCAGATCATGTTAATCTACACTTTGTGAACTGTGAACCATCACACTGTTATACTGTTTATATACTGTTTCGGTGGCACTATGAGGATATTTTCTATACATTCAAAAAGTTGAATGCACAAAGCTACAAAAAAGCATTTGTACTTGCAGCAGTGTTGACCAAAATTCAGAGCAGAGAAAACTACCGGTAAATCAAAAAACTACCGGTGAATCGAAACAAAAGTAAGAAACACCAGAATTCTGACTACCATCTGATATTCTTCTCACAGGTGCTGTGATAGTATTTTTGTATGGCTGCTGTCAGTAAAAATTCTGTTTTTTTGTTAAATCCAAAACAATCTGTCAGCAGACTGGCTCAAGAGCACCAAGACCACTGGGGTACAATGTCCAACCCTTATCACAAAATCTAAGCACAGGTATAACAGCTGTTGTCCTTAAAAACATGACAATAGTAAAGTGACAGTGAAAGAATGAATATTATGCAGAGAAAGAAACCATCCTGAGTAGTATTTTCCAAGACGGCCCAATAAATGATACTATAACTGTGCTCTAAAGTTTCAATTTAAATAAATTAAATGTGAAGTAAAACCAAAGCAACTGTAATAAAGAACAACATATTAGAATACAAAACCAAGCACACAAAGTGCATCTGTGAGTGTGCGCCCATTTAATTGGCGAGGTCAATGAATTGGCAAGGTCACTGAAGATCTTCAACTTATGGTTTTAGACCTAGTTAATACAAAATAAATTGTGATGTCATGCCAGTCATATATTTATTTATTAACTTTTACAAAACCTTATTAAATTAAAACTTTAGATGGGTGTGAGTAAAAAACTAAAACAACAATTTGAATTGGTGTCCATATTTCTTGTCATCCTGTGTAAAATGCTATAAGAGGCCAGTAAAAACTCCAAAAGGTGTGGATTATAATGAACTGCAACTATCCACCTCCAGATAAACAGTACACTAAACACTTGATGCAACTTTGCTTGTAACTTGTAGTAAAATAAATCCTTTACGCAATCAAGGCGTTGGTGTTTGCTGAATTTATTATTTTTTGTATTACTCAGAAATCAAAATAACAAGTTTTACGTAGCAGATTTCAGAGTAATGCAAAAAATGATAAATTAAGCAAACACAAATGCCTCGACTTATAGCTTGTGACCGGAATACACTGAACATAGAAATGAAAGTTAACCCCATTATTTGTGTTACCTGGGTCAAGTAAAAAAAAAAAATAAAAAAAAAAAACAACAACACAGATGTGTGTGTGTGTATAACATTGATATGTTCTATCTCCTGGTGCCATGGCCATGGCTGCCCACAGCTCCAGGCATTTGTGCTCACTACTGCCCCTAGTGTGTGGAAATGTGTTTGCACAAATTGATTCTGCTGTATGTAAAAACACAAAGGATTTTATTTTAAATCTAAATACACTATCTTAGATACCACATCATAGATAGCTTTTATACACTATAGGTAAAACATATTGATAGACGTAAATCTTACTAATGTGTTATTATCGCACGATAATAAGAAATTATCTACGATAATAGAAATTAGTTCATATTCACTTAACGAGAATGCGCATGCGCAGTAGGTTATTTCTTGGTTTAAAAAAAACACAGGAAACAGCGACACAATGGTTAGGGAGTAACAGTAAAGTGTTATATTAAAAGTATCTATGCGTTTGAATATAGCAGAAACTTGAACGTATTTATGACAATATCCAGTGTATTCTGAAATATTCCAGTTAAATCAGCTGCTTCATACGAATACAAAAGAGCGCTACAAATACGCACAAAACGCAGTGTAACCGTGGTGTAAATAGGAAACCAACATTCTTATCTAGTGCAGTAAATAACATGTAACTTTGTGAAATGTCCGATCGTTTGAGTCAGCGTCAAACGCGGTTTGAGTCCGTTAGCTTTGATTAAGATCACTGGGCTACTGTTTTGCAATTTAGCTTAGTTAGCAAGAGGTTTGCTTTAACAAAATAGTTTCTGAATATCCGTCTGAGATCTGATCAATAAAGGTGGGTTTAAAGTGGTAACTCTTACCAGACCGTCTATCTGGACCAGTTTAACGGGAGTTTCAGCACACGAGGTCTCTTTCCGAGCAGCCATCTTTACAAACAGGCTAAATACAAGACTGGTCCAGGTGCGCCGCCCTATGAAAACAGAGCAGAAACGACTGCGGTCGGAAAAGTTCCTAAAAACCGTGGATTCGATTCTGTTTAATGAATCTTAAAAATATTTGCTTATTTTAATGACTCATTATATATGTAAACAATAATAATGTAAAAATTTTGGCTGGAGGATGTACCGAACACTGACGGTACTTGTTATATTCCAACATGCTTTAGGACGGTTAGATTTGAATGCGACTCAGTAACATGCTGGTTGTATTTTGACCAGTAGACAACAGGCTCATTTTGTATGAATTGGTTTATCTATTTCAACGATAGTTGTTATTCACAGATAATTGATGCAGTTTTGACAATTTTTTCTATGCTGTAAGAGTAACGCACAGTTTCTGATCAGTCAAAATAACTCATAAATCAGGATGAAGATTAAGCGACTGAAGCACGCGAAGAAAACCATTAGCTTCTACAAGTACAACTTTGGATTTCGAGAACCGTTCCAAATCCTGATCGATGGAACATTCTGCCAGGCAGCACTGAAAAACAAGATCCAAATCAAAGAACAAATACCCAAGTATTTAATGGGAGAAGTTCAACTCTGTACCACCAAGTAAGTAATTTCTGTAGCTCTTAGGATTTATAACATTTCTTTCATATCTCAAGCATGGCCTTGGTGCAGTATGTTGAATATTAAACTAAATAATAAATATTAATAATATATATTTGAAACATTAAAACTCGATGTGTATTTTATTTGAATTGGTGCAATAGTGTGCAATGTTTTGCATAATATTAGAAGTGCAATCTTTTATAACTCTTAATATTGTTTTTCTTGCTGTTTGATTATTTCTACAGTAACAACTTGTGGTGTCCATAAAGTTTTTTTTAAAAGCAACAATATCCCATAAGAATTAAATATTTATTAGGATTTTCATCTGTTTTACACTTTATTTTCATGACACAAATTCCAATTTCACAAATCATAAACACTTATGTTGCTAACTTCACCTATGTGTCTTTGAAGCCCATGCAGATATGTGAGAACATGCAAACTCTACACAGAAATGACCCTGGACCCTTATTGTCCAACCAGGGGATTGCAGCCAGGAACATTTAGCTGTGAGGTGACAGTGCTACTCACTTCGCCATCATGACACCTTTCACTGAAGGAGAATTGGCCTTTTTTTTTACAAACATTTGGGACATTTATGGTAATAAGTGAACTTCATAATGTTCACCCATACCAAAAAGGTGGGATTTTGGGTTAATATTCTTTTTGTGGAGGTTGCATGTTCCCCCTTTGTATACATGGGTTTTATCACAAAAGTCCAAACACAAGCAGTAAAACATGTGATGGAATACACAATACACAAAAGCCACACCTTTGTAACAGTTAAGTCATAAGTAAAGTCAAGTGAAACGGCAGTTGTACAATTGCAATTGTAAACATATTTCCTTGTTTCCTTTTTTACCAGATGTGCATTAAAGGAACTTGAAACACTGTCAAAAGATCTGTATGGAGCTAAACTTATCCTGCAGCGTTTTCAGATCAGACAGTGTAAACATAAAGAACCTATTCCCGCCTCAGAGTGCCTGCAGTCTATGCTGGGAGAGAGAAATCAACATCATTATTTTATTGCGACACAGGTAATAAAAGTCTCGCTTAAAAGATCTTGAACCAGATTAATATACCATTTAAATATATTGTTCACTGAATAGTAGCAGACATAATGAAATGTATAATGAATAGTAGCAAAAATAATGAAATATTGCAAAATTAACATTGTGCAACATGCTAATTATGTTTGTAAGACAATACAGAAATACAGGAAAACATTCAATACTGCAGTAATTTGGTCACTTTAATGTGTTTATTTCGGCACAAGCTAAAATTGGGTTTAAAGGCAGTCTGCCTTTAAACATTTGTTTCAAAAAGTCTGGTGCTCTTGAAGGATGCCACTGTTGCAAAAATTCAGTTAGTGAATTTCACAATCCATGACGAGTGGTATTATTTAAAAGCAGAACCCCTGCAACTGAGGCAGAAATTAACAGAGCATGTTGAGTTTCAAAATGCTGAGATGCAAAATACATGAGTTGCCATCACTCAGTAACCACAGAGACTTTCTATGACATTATTGTGCAAAACTCTTTGTAAAGATGCTCTATGATATGGGCTACTATGGCTAAAGAGCTGCATCATCAAACCATGAATCATCTGGATAAATACGGATTTGTATGTTATAACATGCAACCACTGAACTTGAAAAATGGTAAAACATGTTCTGTGTGATCGATCAGGTTTCTATATCCTGTAGTCCAGTGTGTTTTAGGTGAATGTCAGGAGAATGTACCCTTATTTATATTGTGCTGGCTCCTTTGGAATCCTTTGTCCCAGTACCCTCAGTTGTGGTTCTTAGTCAAGCAAGCAAATGTAATATTTTACGAGTTTTTCCCCTTACTTTATTTTCTGATTTGTAGGACAGAGATTTAACAACAGCTCTAATGAAGATTCCCGGCGTGCCCCTGATCTACATTGTCCTAAACACCATGGTGCTGGAAAAGCCGTCAGAGTGTTCTTTTAGGCATGTGGAAGCAGCACAGCTGAGTGAGTTAGTGAACCCACATCACCAGCAGAGCATCCAGAACCTGAAAGCCGAACAGGGCCTCTGCAACGATGGCGAGAAGCGGAGAGGCAAAAAGCGTAAAAGAAAGTCAGGCAACCCAAATCCTCTCAGCTGCTTGAAGAAAAAGAAAAAGCCGATGTCACAGCTGCCCAAAAATGCAGACGGGGAGAAAAAGAAGAGAAACAGACACAGGAGAAGCAAACCTACTGGGCCAATTATCAGTGTGCACTCAAAACCGTCTAGTGCTCAGTCATGACCAAGTTTCTGTACTGTCTAAATATGACAATCACATGGTTTTGATATTAGTGAAAGAAATCAACTTGTACTGTTGTATATACCATACTAATATTAAAGTTTTAAATATTCCCTGCTACCACTGTTGAAAGAACTTTAGTATCCATGCCGACTATTGACAATCTACTGACAATGATAGCATATATAACACACATGAATCTCAAATAATTTTGTTAACACACATTTAATGGCATTCTTCACACATCACCACGCCACCTCACCTTAACAACACTATACAGTTTATCAGTAATTAAAAAAACAATGGTGTCCGTATGTCAAAGTATCACATTCATGCCTGGTTGATGCTTTTACATTTTTTCCAAAGTTTGTTGAGTGAGGTAAACATCAGTGTTTTATGAATCTGTTAAAGTTGTGCAGTCAAGTCTGACTTCTTAAACAACCAATAGCACAACCAACAATCTTTCTGTAGGCCTGGGCCCGTATTTATCAAACTTCTTAAAATTTCCCCTAAGAATGCTGCTAAGAACGGACTTAACCTTTTGTTGTTCACACCAAGAAAACAGCAAAGGAAAATTGATATTTAATTTTTTAGTTGTTTGGAGAATAACAACAATTGATGATTTTTTTTGTGATCGACCCTCCAGCTTTCAAAATATACACCTCTACCAAACAGTTGAGATGGCACTCTGTGGTA
>JAOTRQ010086452.1:0-11112 GCA_028565875.1 Hoplisoma paleatum
CGCACGCGTCTCTGTCTTCTCAGTGCCATCTCTGCCCCCTGGTGGCGACTCTTAACAACTTAAGAGACCTCTGGAGCAGTCTTAAGTTTTCGGGAGAGTAAGACTGATTCTTAGACTTAAGAGTTTTGATAACTAGCACTTACACTTAACTCTGAGATTAGGAGCAAATCTAAGAATTTTTCAGCACTTATGTCCAAAATTCCACACTAAGAAGTTTGATAAATACGGGCCCTGATCTAACTGCTGCATCCATTATTGCATCTTGCATACACATATAAAACTCTCCTGGAATCCTGCCAGCGAATGAGCCCACAAGTTGACTGCTGCAACATACAACACAGTGCCTTTAATACTTTCTGCTAATTGTTCAACTTAAACATTTTGTTTCTCTAGTTTTCTCTAGTTCTCTAGTCTGGAGTTGTAAAATCCTGAATGATGGGATAAAGGTTTTCTGCATAGCCATTTTGCTTTACAGTGTTGACTTTACATAAAAGTGCAAGTTACATGGAGTGCGGAGTTGATATTTGAAATCAAGATAAGCAAGTGCCCAATATACTGTACATAGCCTGTGAATTTCTTGGATGTTCCCAATGGATTAGCTACTGCAAAACTAATTAGAGTAATTCTAAACTCTTCTACATTCAAAAGAACATTTTATTTGAAGTGATCTCTGAATGAGTGGTATGCTTTTGATAAAGGAGTCTAATCATGCAGCACTTTATCTAATACATCCCTATTGTTTAATAACGCTTGCAATATTTTCAAAAGAAGTGAAATTCATTAGCAGCAATTAAGTTCATTCTTAGCTGCATTCTTAGGAGTAACCTTAAGAAGTTTGATAAATACGGGCCCAGGAGTCTACAGAACGCCCGCCAGTATTGGCTAATGAATTGTGGACCTTGGTCAGACACTACATCCACAGGGATACTGTGTGCCCTAACTACATGCTCCAAGATGGTACGTGCTGTCTCGGTAGCTGACGGTAATTTGGGCATGGGAAAAAATCGGCATGATTTACTGAAACGATCAATAATCACAAAAACTACTGTGTTGCCCCGGGACCTAGGCAACCCTGACACAAAGTCTATTTCAATATGTGACCATGGTCGCGACGGAACGGGTAACGGGTGAAGAAGGCCTCTAGGGCGTTCGCGAGGTGACTTGTTGGCTGCGCAGACCTGACAAGCTGCCATGATAGTCCGGACCTGTGCCTCCATTCTCGGCCACCAAAATCAACGGCAGAGCAAAGACAGAGTCCGGGTGACCCCGGAGTGAGCTGCAAATGGTGAAGCATGGGCCCACTGAAAAACCTGCTCACGCACGGCCGAAGGCACATAGACCCGCCCTTGGGGACCTCCTCCTGGGTCAGGTTCGCCTGCCTGGGCATCCCGAATCACCCTTAAAATGACCCAAGTGATCGGCGCCAGGATTTGTTTAGGTGGAATGATGGGCTTAGCTTCATCCGTCGAGCGTTCCATCTCCTCCATCCAACACAGGGCATCCGGTTTACCATTCTTAGAGCTGGGCCTGTAAGACAAAATAAACTGAAACCGGTTAAAGAATAACGCCCAACGTGCCTGCTGCGAGTTCAGCCTTTTGGCTTGTTGTATAGTCGCCAGATTCTTGTGATCCGTCCAAACTACAAACGGATGTTTGGCCCCCTCTAAACAATGTCGCCATTCCTCCAGCGCCAATTTAACGGTAAGTAGCTTCTTATTGCCTACCGCGTAGTTACGCTTAGGGGGTGTTAGGCGGCGCGAGAAAAAGGCGCACGGGTGAAGCTTCTTGTCCGGGCCCACCCTTTGTGAAAGGATTGCCCCGACCCCCCTTATCTGAGGCATCCACCTCGACCACAATTGGTTCCTCTGGATCAGGGAGTCGCAGAACCGGTGCCCCCATTAGTAGAACCCTGAGTTTGTCGAAGGCTATCTGCGCCGCCTCCGTCCACTGAAACCTTCCCTTACCTGTTAGGACCATAAGAGGAGCTGCAATGGAGCTAAAATCCCGGATAAAACGTCTAAAAAAGTTGGCAAATCCCAGAAATCGCTGCACCTGACGCACAGAATTTGGTATCGGCCAATCTTCCAATGCCCTAGTTCTAGCCTGATCCATCTGCAGAACTCCGTTCCCTACAATAAATCCCAGGAAGGGGATGGAATCAACATGAAAAACGGACTTCTCCAGTTTATCAAAGAGTCGGTGCTTCAGCAAGAGCTGGAGCCTTCTCTAAGTGCTCCTGACTTGAGCACTCCTCTCTCCTCTGTAGCCAGAGAGGTGTGGGCCAATCCAGGGCTCGACCAGTTAACAGCAAAATAATATAAGCTACCTTGGAGCACTCCATCGGAAAGCATGACTGTTGTTGCTCGAAGAACAACCCTACCTGTAACAGGACATCGCCTGGCATTACCCTCAAACCAATCCGAGGTCGACACCGGTGAGTCGATGGCTGGCAAAGGTGTGGCAGGTGCAGCGGCCTGCGTAGGTGGCGACCGAGAAGCCATGCGCTCGTAGAGCTCTGACAGCGCCCTCTCATGGCGCCCAATAGCCTCACCCTGTAGGCGCAACGCCTCTTCATAAGGTGGAACATCCGCGAGATCCATCTTAGCGGCGGCAGCGTAATGTTACGACCTAGAACTGAGGGAAAAAAACGAAACTAAGAATAGAACACAGAATCCCAAGATGCGGATTAATATTAGGCTTTTATTTTTTGTTCATTACGGTAAGAATCAAAGGAATGGCCGGTCGTTATTCATGCTCTGGTAACCATGAACGACAGCCCCGACTGGTCTCAGATTCGAACCCAGGATCGGCAGCCTGCTGTCTATGTGACGCGCCACTAGACCGGCGATCTGAACTGAAAAACAAAGCAGAATCAGTAGTACCGAAAACAGGGAGCCCCGATCAAAAATAAACGGAACTCGATCGCTCCACCCTCTTGGAAGAAACCGAATCGGGTTAACTAAAACGCTATGAGCTTCCGAACGACGTGACAGCGTCGTTCAAACAAAACACCCGTTATGAAAACGCAGATGCGTGCTGACTATCAAAGAAAAGAAAACACAGCTGAAGACCGCACTAACTTGCGCTCTGTCCCTAATTCCAAAAACATCCAATACCTCCGACCTTCCGATAGGTGTTCTCCCTGAACTCGCTGATCAGTCCCAGGAGTACCTGTGTCCGCTAACTCGCTCGATCACGGGAATAAATACGCAAAAGTGGAAGGCGGTGAGTAAGGCTGATAATCTGAATAAGTAGCGAAAATGCACACACGCTGAGATCATGTACAAAAAAATAGTAGTTTTTAGGATTTCTTATGCTTTCCCGATTTATGTATTGGAATGGCAGTTGCGTTTTTAGGTTTTTGGTGAAAATAACATTTCTCAGCTTTGACAGCTTTTTGTTGTGCAAAAGGTGGGTCAAGAACAATCTGACGTGTCTGCTATCTTAGTCAAGGGATCTGGAGAAGATCAAGATCTCGTCGAGATACACAAACATGAATCTATTGAGGAAATCTCTTAAGACTTTGATCACTAAGGCCTGAAACACCGCAGGAGCATTAATGAGGCTGAACAGAATGACTAAGTACTCAAAATGTACTCAAAATTAGTCTTCTACTCATCCTTTTCGTGGATGTGGACCAAGTAATAAGCGTTTCTCAGATCCAGTTTACTAAAAATAGAAGCTCCTTGAAGGGACTCAAAAGCCAAGAAAAGAAAAGGCAACAGATATTTATTTCATACAGTGATAGCGTTTAGTCCTCTGTAATCTATACACGAACCACTTTTTGGACACAAAGAACAATCCTGCTCCTAAGGGTGAGGTAGATGGTTGAATAAGACCAGTGGCTAAGCTCTCAGTAATGTATCTCTCCGTAGTCTCTCTCTTAGGGCTGGAAAGATTATATAGTAGGAATATAGGAAATGGAGCTCCAAAAAGCAGATTAATTGTGCAGTCATAGGAGGGGATAGAGAGAAAGCCAAGTCTTTTCTGAAGACTTTGTTGAGGTCATGATAAACTTATGGAATGGAAGAGACATTTACTTTGTCAGGAAGGGACATGGGCCTGAGCTAAATGTATGATGGCAAAGGTGATGGGTTCGTGATGATGGATCTGGCTAGTGTGATAGGTGATCTGTGCAAGTTTGACTACCTTTTGGGGTGTAACAAGAGAATGAGAGAGCATCCTAGTTGGTGAGCAAGAGCCTCATCGATGAGGTTTCTCTTATAAACTGAATCGACAGGACTCCCATGCTTACTGTTGAGCATCTTCTTTTGAGCAAATAGGACAAGCCATTCAGAGGTGACCTGAGACATTAGTTGGAGCAAAGTCTCCTGGTCTGTTCTTCAGAGGATAATCGAGCCCTGCCGAATTGCATTGGTGTACTGTCCTTGGGTGCAGAAGAAAAAGATAGATATGAAAGTGGAGGGGAAAGTAGAGGGGATCCCTGGACATTGTAGATATTAAAATGATTTTAACTGCTTGAACTAAAGCTTAGGTTAAAGGGTCATAAGATTCTGCTTAATCTTGCTGAAGAGTTCTGGGGAAAAATTCGTTGCTGTGTTGAAAGAACTGTTACAAAATGATGTGGTTAAACCGTCTGTGCAAGTGGAAAAGTCTGTTACAACGAGGAGTTGAGAAGTGGAGAAGATAGAGTGGAGCTGTATATAAGGTCGGATCATTGAGGGCTCGAGGTGTGCGATCTTCTCAGCTTGTCTGGCGTTCCGTTCTGGTTCAAGCTGATCTAGACCAGACCCAGTGTATACTGTTTGAGCATTTGCAACAGTTAGTTGACTATTGTCTTAATAAATCTACTTAACTTTACTATTGGCTGGCGGTCATCAATAGCCTACGGTTCCAGAACATTAACGATCGACTCAGTGGTTGGGGAGACAGTGGGCCAGAAACGTAAAAACCCAACACCAACGCCTTTGTTGACGCTGTTCACGCAGACGATTGTCCAGACAGATGGACAGGTCAATGAAAGACTGGAGATCAGGAGGTTAATCCCACGCTGCAAGTTCGTCTTTGAGAGACTCAATTAAGCACAGGCAGAAGACTTTATGTGGAGAAGACTCCACCCAGAATCTGGAACAATAACTTTAAACTGGACTGCATAATAAGCCACCGAAAGGGTCCCCAGTTAAAAGTCCAGCAAATGGTTGTTGGCCGTGTCAAAATGATCTAGGTGGTCAAAAACCTCGTTTTAAAGCGAGCCTTCCTGTCTGAAAAATAAGACAACAGAAAACCCAATGTAGCAAGAGTGGCCCAGGCTAGAGCCTCACCCCAAAGTAGGCCCAGGTAATTCATTGGGCATCAGAATGAAAAGAGTCTGGATGCTGATCAAACACCAGCAAGTGCTAATTAAAAAACCTGGCTTCCACAGGCTTTTGTTCATAGAATGGTCTAGGGCTTAGACATGGCCAACGTGAGTGACCTGGTGCAAAACCTCCCCTAGCTGCCTTATCAGATGTAGCTTTGTGTATATTTGAGGCTGAAGATTTTTTTCATGGTGGTCCAACCTGTCAGATTGCTGGAAGAACTGGGAATCCACGGGAGGATGGTCAGTGGCTGTTGAAGTCGTGGGTTTCATTGTGGCCAGTTGGTAGTATTAAGAATTGCTTAGGAACCAAGACACAAACATCAACATCAAGAACGAGGTCCTGGTAAATGTTTCTTTTGAGGGGATTTAATTTTAGGTGGAAATTCTGATGGTAAACTGAAATGTTAGTGGTGTGAGAGTGATGAATATGAGCCACTAAAAGGGTTCATAGATAGCACGCGGAAACGGCACTCTGGGTGGTGAATAGTGGAATGATGACTGGAGAATGCGGCTCTGCCGATACATCGGTCGAGGAGCTGACTTCTGCTTGCCAGTGTGGTGGTGGAAGGCTGGGATCCTGGAGCATCACTGAAACACACTGGCAGGGTTACTGACAGCAGTACACACGACAGCAGGGTCTGAAACTGGTTCCTTGACAGAATGTCAGCCACCATGGTTTCCTGACATCCTGACAAGGCCCATGCAAAGGTAACGACCAATCAACATTTAAATGTTCGTGCCATTGTCGTTGTAGACGACATTGATGCATTCGCTTCACTTTCCTCAGCAGTACAGTTTATAAACGAGGTAGTTTTAATGTTTACTAGCCTGAAATTACACCTGCAGGAACCTACACTCGGTTCTGTAGTTTCTGCATTGATGATTGATGTGTTCATACATCAATGCAGAAACTACAGAACCCAGAACAAGACTGGTAATTCGGGTACATACGATGACCATCTGGCGCTGACTGGAACAGGTGAGTCGCTTAAATAAACAACTGAATTACACGCTACAAATCTAACAGGGGGTAAAACAGTCATAGCTGAAGGTTTATTCTTCTTAAAAAACTGTAAAGTCTATAGTGTCATATATTCATTATTAACCTCCCATGAATGTGTTGTACTCACAATATGCAGCCTGTTGACCTCCACAAATGCTTTGTCTGATTTTCTCTAGCATCATGCTTTTCTTGAAGTTCGACTGCACAGTAAGATGAGATCAGAGTAACAGGTTTTTGTACTATCTGACAATGGCAATGGTTTCCTCTTACTCCACCCTGGCATCAACAGATCTTCTGCCTCTCTTGGCAACACTTTTTCATCTTCAAAGTGATTGCTACAAAGTATTCCTATATTTTCAATTCCCAAGGGTGGAGCTTGCTCTTCACATACTGCCTAATTGGGCTGTTTGTCCCTCTAAAGGGCACCATTTGTTTATCAATATAGTTCTGCTATTTCCTGCTGGGTGATATTTCAACACTGTTTCTGAAACATTTTAAGCCATGGACGAATCTTCCAACACTCATCCTCCTCTTGCCTGCTTGGCCAATCAGTGTTGTCAGTGAAATGTAAACACGACAGCAGGGTCTGAAACTGGTTCCTTGACAGAATGTCAGCCACCATGGTTTCCTGACATCCTGACAAGACCCATGCAAAGGTAAAGACCTATCAACATTTAAATGTTCATGCCATTGTCGTTGTAGACGACATTGATGCATTCGCTTCACTTTCCTCAGCAGTACATTTTATAAACTAGGTAGTTTTAATGTTTACTAGCCTGAAATTACACCTGCAGGAACCTACACTCACTCCTCACCGAGATTCTTCTTCCTCTTGTAGTCAAAAAAGTGACAACTTTTTAAGAAAGACAGCAGCATACATTTTAAAAAACGATAGCGCAAAACTAAATATGCATAGTGCAAATTTAAAAAGCACAGCACGCACATCTAAAAAAGCATAGTAAAAATAAATAAACACAACGGAAGTAAGTCACCATGGAGGTCAGTAACGGTCTTTTGCTGTACGGGAGACAAGCTAGTGGAAAGTAAGTGATACCTTTGTCCCTTTATATCTGTAGTTAAATGTTTTTCTTTTACAAATGAGCAACATTGTTTGAAGTGTTTATTTCGATGTAGTTACAAAAACACGTGTGTAGCTAGCTACTTCATTACCGGCATCACGTTAGTAAACTAGATAAATGTAAAACTAAACCCAGAGTAGATTTATGATATGAGCCTAGTGAAAGTATGAAATGAAATTAATGGTAAACATAGTTTGTGGTAAATGTGTTCTATGTAATTGCAAATTACATTTTTTTCATTTACAGAACAATAGTTTACAAATTAATCCCCTAAAATGATAAATTTTAAACTATTCGTTGAACTCCTATTCTGGTTCATGTGGTAGAAAAGTTTTTAAAGAGTTTTTTGTGATGAAGGTATTTGACTTTATTAAATGTACAGATTCCTATGTACTGCATTTTTGTATGTACAGTTTTTAACCAATGTATTAAAAGCTGGTAGTTCTACTTTTGAAAGCACAGCTTTGTGTCTACTTTACCATACTTTTGCAGCCATTGTTTTATTATCTTCATTATCAGACTTGATATATGTTAAAAACATTAATTCATTACAAACATAAGACTGCATGTGGGCATAAAAGTGTAAATCATGTTAATCCTAATAACAACACTGATTGGTATTTCATCCTCCACCCAGTTTCTTAAACTCTAGACTACACAAAAAGGTTATTCACAAATTTAAAACGATATATAAACAAGAGTATACATATTAGAAATTTTAATTACTTTTACTTTCAATCAACCAGCCACCATCAAAATGGCTTGATGGCTTGAAGGTCATACAATCAAGAAAATTATTACAACAATTACACTCTACTTAGGAGAATAAAATAGTGTTTCAAGCACACGGCGGCTGGGTGTGGAGAACTGTCACCTACAGCAAGTCCTGGGAAGGTCTTGGTTTTTTATGTGTTAAGTTTTCATGTTCTCTGATTGTCAGTAGAAATTTATGCTGGGTGTTAATATTCACTAACACTGTTCAAAAACATGTTTGTGTTAAGAGGTTAATTGGAGATCAAAATTGTCCATGATTATGTTTGAAATAAACATGTTTAGTGATTAAAACTTTAACACTTTTGTTACACACATAAAATGAACACATTCTTTATAAACGGTGTGAGCAGCCACCTGCATAAGGGATATCCTTTATCACCAAAAAGATGACATACAGGGTTTGGGTACCACATCTAAAATATTGTATTCTGCATCAAACACAACTTGAGTGTTGATGCTGTGGTACTTCTTTCTGGTCATAAAAACATTCTCATTAATGCTGAGAGCAATGATCTTTATGTAAGTGTCATCAATTGCTCCTACAACTCCTGTAAATCCAGCTATCTGCATAAACTGGGTTTGCTCTCGGCTTGCTCGGCAAGGGTTTCTGTTCGTCCTGCATTTTGTAAAGTTGCTTTGAGACAATATCTATTGGAAAAAGCGCAATATAAATAAAGTTGACTTGACAGAGTTTTTATTGATATCAATCAAAATAACTCAAAAACATCTCTTTGTAACAATCTTTTCTGGTCACATAGCTAAATCCCCTCTAATATTTTTACTTCTTTGCTTTAATGCCACACATGAATAACTTTGATTGCTGACAGGCATGTTTGCAGAGTTGGAAAGGTACTAATTACTTGCAATTGTATATTTTTGTGGACTTTTGCTTAAGTATGTCTTAAGCTAAAGATTTGCTGTGACAGTAAGAAATGCACCGAAATTCTATTCATCCATTATCTGCTTTTATCACCACTTTTATATACAATATACAAATATTGTATATTTTAGCCATAAATAGTTACTAAAGAAACCAAAGACAATTTTGTGAACTTGGCATTAAACTCCCACACACTACTTGGTTTGTTTGTTAGTAATCTGTGTTTAATTAATATAAAATTTCTTTGTAAAGCCCCTTTAATCACATGCCAAATGTGGTTTTGTGGTTTATTTTGTTCATATTTAATTTTTTGGCTGATAAATATACAAATCAGCCGACAGTGAAATGCAATACAGATTATATTTTTATTTAGCATTTTTATTTTAAAACGGCATCCTGTATATGTTGCCTTCACTTCATTTTTATACGTAATAGGGTACATGTATTGCATTTGAATTTTTTATGGCTTGACTGGGTCAAATCATTAGAGAAGAATTAGTGCCAACAGCCAGTTTGTGTGTTTGGTCTTTGCATCTGACTTTACGTTTACTGTCATCCACCAGAATGAAATATCTCCTCTGCAGAATGCAGAATAAATGCAAAACCAGTTGATCCAGCTCAGTCGACAGTACAGGTCTAACCGCTTTTCTAAAATGGATCACCTGCTTGATGATCCTTTATCATGACGTATAATAAACCCCTACCCACATTTCTCTTTGCAGCCAACTCACAGAGTCTGCATGGATACTCTCATTGTTTACAATCACACCATTCCGAACAGGTACATTTTTACCTTTCCTAAAATGCTACATGTACATAATGCATAATTATATCTATATGGTCATTAGATATCATTTTAATTAATCAAGAAACAATAACACCAGAACTATAATTAGCGAATTAGTGATCTTGAATTGATTATTCTTTCTGTGCAACCTGGTATGACTCAGTTGACTCAGATTGTGGTATCAGACTGTTGCTCTGTGGTTGGGGATCACTAGCTTAATAAAAATGTCTTGAAGGATTGTCATTATGTCACATGGTGGATCTCCTGACAGTGCAACCTGGAGTTTGACATTTTTATCATTTTGTTGTAATTAATTGGTGTGCAGTGGAGCTCACAGGCCTATAGGAGCACAAAATGGAGAGTACTGGTACTGTCCCCCTCAACGCTGGATAAGCAATCTGAAGGTAATCGCAATAAGTAAAACAGTCCTAATAAAGCCAACGGAACATCAGCCCATCACCTTTACATTTACCTAATGATTACACACTGAGGCCTTTTAGTGCTGTGTTTTGCTGCTGTTACCTTACCTTTATTTAATGATGGCAACAAAAAAATATTAATGACAGTTTGTCCGCTTGAAATAATTTAATGTTCTACCTGACATTTATTGTTAAAAATTAGCTATTCACATTTTTCATTCTGTTTATAGCTTTCTACTTTGAGGACATTTAATCATAAATAATCTGATTTGACTTTTCATCAATTATGCTGTGCCCAGTGCTAATGTAGTGCTAAAAGTAACATTAAATGCTTTAAATAGAAGCATTTGCTAGTAAATTATAATCTGTGTTCTCTTTTTACCATAGGAGGGCGCCGTAGTGCTTTTGTTTCATCCCTGTGCTACAGAGGAGGCTCGTTCGTGTCTGGCCATGATAGCTCACTCCTGCCTTTCTCATTTTATTCTCACAGTTCATCCTCACCTCACTACAGACAGAGTGAGTCATTCATTCATCCCACCACCTAGACAAAGTTGATTATCTGATGAATCAAGATACTGCAGTTATTGTTACATCCCCAATTATTTGATATATCTAATGATTTAAATTACAATTATTTAAATTAATTGTACTTAAGATGTCCTATTAATCGATTTTACTATCCTACACAACAAACACTGACAAAAGTCCTGTTTTCATTTGTGACATTTCTAACTGCGTGAGTTCTACTGAACATTTGTAACTAATGTCTTCTAAGCACGTTCACTTCGCTCACAAGGTGCAGGGTTACTTATAGTTCCTAGAATTAATAAGATCACAGCTGGTGGAAGAG
>JAOTRQ010086462.1:0-11112 GCA_028565875.1 Hoplisoma paleatum
CCCTCATATATATATATATATATATATATATATATATATATATATATAGTTGTCCTGGTTTTTTCTACGTGGGTTTACTCGTGATGACAGTCACAAAACATGTTAGAGATATTAAATCGTCTATGACAATGAATAACTACTCTGCCCATAATTAATATAGCCAAAGTGTTAATCATGACATACATTCTGCTAAAAAAAAAAACTTATTGCTGCAGGTATGACCGCCTGCTTCGAATTCGTGCCCTCAGGTGGGAGTATGGAAGCGTGTTACCCACAACAGTTAGATTTCACATGTGTGCGGAAGAGGTGGGACTAGTTATACCTACTTAGACATTTCAAAACAGTTTATTCTATTCTGGCTTAACAGTGTATTGTAATACTTTGCAGTTGGAGTGGTTTAATCAGTACAAGAAGTCATTGGCCACATACATGCGATCACTCGGAGGTGAGGAGGGCCTAGACATAACACAAGACATGAAGCCCCCGAAGAGTCTGTATATAGAGGTAAGGCATAAGCTGTAATAGTGAATACTGTCCCTTACTACACAGCTTGAGTACTGATCCATGGTCAGCTTCTATTGTGTGTTGTATTACCTTATCGTTAACACGAGGGTCTCGTTTCGATACAAAAAGCTCAATTTACATTTGTGAGCAATATTATTAAATCTTCCTGTCTGCACCGCTCCGTGAAACTATCAGTAAATGTATTTGAGCTCTGACAGACATCCTGCAAATGTGTCGTAGAGAGCAAAAGTGCATTAACAGTTCTTTCTCTCTCGCTTGTTCTATATAGCGAAGTGCTTTTTGTAATATGATGATTGAATATGGGTTTTTGTAAATCTCTTTTAGGTGCGCTGCTTAAAAGATCATGGTGAATTTGAGATTGATGATGGTACAGTTATACTTCTTAAGAAGAATAGTCAGGTATTGATACTTGAATGTAATTTGCTATCAGATTAATCGCCTTGCAATTACATTTCAGTTTTTGTTTGTTTACAGCATTTTCTTCCTCGATGGAAATGTGAGCAGCTCATTCGACAGGGAGTTTTGGAACATGTTATGTCTTGAAAAGAAAAAAAAAATATGTTGGAAATTGTCAACTTGTGTTATCAATTTATTTCATGTGTTTACACAATCCAGTATTATCAAACATATGAAACGGTATACAAATTGCATAGTTCCTTGCTTGACAAAGACTTGGTTTTATAAACAGTACAGGCTAAAAGGCCTTTATATAAAAATATCAATAAAGTTACAACTTTTGCAAGTCTGTCAACACAGTAATTATAAAAAACATGTTTGTACAGTAGTGCATCATGATTGTGCAGGTTTAAAGGCAGCGTGTATAAAAAAAAACATACATTGGAAAAATACTGTGCATTTATTATACATCCTTTACACATCTTGCTTAGACTACAGAGCATATCATTTTAACCACTGAATAAATACATAACTTGATTAGAGAATTTCACAGATGGTTTATCATGTAACATAATACAGAAAGTTACATTATTATGACCAATAGATAATATCCAGAGTAACTGGCAGTGGACGGTATGGACAGCGTATGGACACCAGTACACTGGTGACTCAATAAGGTACTGGTAGGTTGGTTGCATATATCAGGAGTCATGTTGAGTGCAGTGCAGTGCATCCTACAGCAGATACATACAGCGAACATGACAAACTGACAGCTACTGGTTAAAAAACAGCATACAAGTGTCCTTAATTCAAAATGGGTATGGCCTTTTACAACTTACATTTTATTTAATTTCCCCACAAATCAACTCACCAAATGTGGTGTAAATCTTTTTATGGGTTTTAGAAGTGGTCTTGATATGACTCGGTTGCAATTATGCTTCTAGGTTTCACATCAGATATTTTTATTGTCTTGATGTAAATGCTCTTCCCCTATATGGGAAACTAGACATCTGTACCAAATGTGCCACACTGTAGGTAGTTCAGACTCTGTGTACCGAAATTTAGGCAGAAAGTGAAGCAGGTGCGATTTTACACAGAAGCTTGTTGAGTGCAGTAACCTTCTCCTCCAGAACAAACGACCTCTTCTCTGCACTTTTCTGCCTCTGCTCTGTTATCTGCAAAGCCTTCATGAGTTGAGAGTTCTCTACGTAGAGGTCCTTCATCAACAAATCAGACTTCACATTCTTTACTAACTAAAACAGAAAACAAACAAAGGTCATTTCTGGACAGTTTACCTCACACTCAAAAGAGAAAACATCAAAATTTTAAGAACTATCAACTTACTTGCTCCTTTAACTGATTAACTTTTTCCTGCAGCATCAGTTGTGCGATTTCTAACTTTGATTTTACTTTGTCCATTTGCTCATAGGTGCTTTCACTAATTTTCTCACACTGCTCCTAATGAAAAGCACAAGTCTGATGAAATGCTGCCAACACTTAACAGGGGACAAATAAAAGGATGGGAATATGATCATTTTAGAAAATTGGTATCTACTTGCCACAAACGGATCTTGCTAATTACAGAAACACTATAACCAACAGTTTTCCAGAAGTCTTTTCAGGAGTGTCATGTTTTTCCAGAATAATGTTTAAGCTTTTTAATGTATTTACTTCTGTAATCGTCATGCTTTCTTTGCCACTAATGCTGACCCAGGCTCCAACACGTGTGCCTGCATTGTATCACCCAAACTAACCAGAGTACCTATATGAATTAAACACGCTGTATGGAGAGAGACACCCTAATCGGCGCAAAATCGTTGTTAATGTGGTTGCTCAACCCAGTGACTCGATATATTGGCAATCACAACAATCATAACATGTAAAGTTATGGCTCAAGTTAATTATGTTTTTGTCGATATCACAAACACAAAATAGGGGCAACAATCGCCTGGTGGTTAGAGAACTGTGCTTGTGATCAGAGGTTGCTGGTTTGATTTAAAGAGCTAACTGGTTATAACTGAAGTACCTTTGAGCAAGGCACCTAAGTGTTCGCCAGGTGCTGGTGCTGTGGCTACAGTGGAGCCGGACATGTGTCCTCATTGCCCCTTAGGGTGCGTGTCTGTTCACTAGTGTGTGTGAATGTCATGGATTAGGTTAAATGCTGAAAATTAATTCCGCCTAGAGAAACCCCATGCAGACGTGAGACGAATGTGCAAATTCCACATAAAAAGGTAATATAAAATATTTACTTGCTGAAATGTGAGTTGTGTTCTAGATTGTTGGAGCTCTAAGTGGAGCCATCCCTCTTGCTGCTGAAACCTTTTTTGCTGCTCAGCCAGCTGTGTGCGCAAGTGAGCCAGCTGTGTCTGGGTATCAGTGCCAACCTGATCTTTTAGCTGCTGTACTTCACGAACATGCTGGGCTCGACTTAATGATAAAGCAGTGGCTGCTCTTAAAACCTTAAAAAAAGAGTACATTATGTATTTAAATTTGAGGTAGCTTAGCAGTTATGCTATTATGTAATCAAAAGTTTGCTTGTTTAAGCCTCACTTGAACCAAGTTGTCATCCTTAGGCTTCTGTCTGACCCCCCACGTTTAAAGTTATGGGCTTATTCTATAGTTTAATGTTCTATGTCCTCCAAAAAGAACAAAAACCTATTAACACTTCTATACCTGTTGTTCAGCCTCATGTTTGGCAGCCTCCAGCACACCATGTTGCTTCTTTAATGCTGTGTTATTCTGCTTCAACCTTTGCACTTCCAACTCCTGAGTTTGCAGTTTGGACTCAAAACCTTTCACCTACGAAAAGAAGCCACAGATTAAATGATTCATTCATAATTAACCCACAGAAATTGGATGGGCAGCACTGTCACCTCATAACATGAAGGTCCTGAATTTGTTGTTTTTGTGCATGGGTCTTATCAGGGAGTGTCTGCTTTCTTCCGCTATCCAAAAACATGCAGTCATTTTAGACCATCATACTGAACTATCATAAAGGTCAGCAATTTGCAGACGCAGTTATGCAAAGCGGCATAAAAATTGCAATGGAATACCATTTTGAGCAATTGAAGGTTAAAGCCTTTCTCGGGGGCATAACAGTGCCAACCTGGTGCTAGTGGGGTTCGAACTGGTGACCTGTACCTTAACCACTGTGCCATCACGGCCAGTCTTAAGCTTAGGTAAATAGGCGTTGTGGAATAAAACTATGACAAATGAAGAAACAAGATGTGACGACTCTTGGTGATTAATCCTTATGTCTGGACAAATTCCCAAAAAGCTACAACCATTCGACATTTGGTACATTTTAGTCCAAAGGATCTTGAAGTGCACACAAATCTGTTGACCTGGCATTGTAATATTAGAAAATTATGCTAAGGGTGGTCTCCTAAAGTGGTCAATGCATATAGATTGTTACCTGGTGTACAATTTGTACCTGTAGTCACTATATACAAATTGGCATGACCAACCTTCTCAAGGAGCTCTAGATTCTGCACTTGCGTAGTCTTTAGTTGATCTTGAAACACACTTGATGTTACTTGTTCTTGTACCTGGTGAACAAGCTGCAGCTGCTCCTTCTCTTTTCCAAGCTCACACATCCTGGCTTCAAGTTCCGCAACCTATTGAAAATTAAAAATAGATGTTCAACAATTCTAAAGTTAATATGTCACTATCTAAAAAATATGTTTGAATAGCTTAGCGTTACCACTACCAAATCCCCACTATTGGAACACAAATGCCATTTTGCTAAATTTTCAATGCAATCCAGGCAACATAATCCATCTTTCTCTATATAGACGATTTTACAAAGCCTCCACAAAGGAGTGTTTTTTCTTTTTCATTCACGTTTTTTTAATGGCTCACAACCCGGTCATGGCTCATTGATGAATATTAAAAATGTACTTGAACTAAACAGCATGAGCTCAAATAATTCTATTTAAACAATGACATTGTTCTAAAGAAAAGTATTAAAAGACCAACCTTGTCCTGAGATTCTTTGAGCAGTGTCTGATTTGTCGTTACCAGTTCTTTGTGAGCATCCTTTTCCTTGCAAATATTATAAATCTGGGAGTGAAGCTGTATAGTCTGTGCTTCAAGACTTTTGATACATTCCTGCAGCTTTTCAATCTGATATCATACAACAGGCCAGTTGTAATAAAACATCCCAGCTAAACTTTTTGAAAGGAAACAGTTTTAGGACGTGTTACCTTTTGGTTTCTCTCTTGGGTTTCCTTTAACAATAGTTCTTTTTCGTGCTGAAGTGAGTGGTTTTTCAGAGTGAGGCTGGTCAAAGCTGATTCAACTTCTGTAAAACGCTGGAGCTAACAAAGAAATGATGAAGCAGAATCTTAAAATCCATTTACTTGTATTATTGTTTAATACAGTTCTTAGTAAAAAAATATATACAGAATCCCACTCTAAAATGGGGGTGGGTGTATATATGTTTACCTTTTGTTACATTTAGAAGTTTATCCAAAGTAAACAAATCTTTACTTGCACTTCAACAATTCAGCTTTGTTAATATGTGGATGTAATATGCTTTATACCATGCCATTACAAAAGAATGATGGAAGCCTTAATACAATAAATAATCTCATTGTGGTACAAAACATGAACAGCAGCAGCCATTTCTTCTTGGGGCTCGTAGTAAGTTGCTAAATAAAGTAATATAAAGTACAATTTTGTAAGTTTTTAAGAGAGGCCATATTAAATAGTGACCAAAGATCAAGATTATACCCAAACTCAAAATGCAGCACCTTTGTCTGACTACAAAAAATAACACCACATATCACAATGCCAAAAGTGATACCTTGTTTTGTACTTCCTTTAACTCCTTTTCCAAGTTATTCTTTTCCTCTTGCTTGGTGGTTTGGATGAGCAATTTCTCCTTTTCCAGCAGACTACACCTCTCCTGTAGCTGTTTGATTGAAACAGCAATCTCTTCTTGTTCTTGACACTCCTGAGCAAGCTTTTTGGTCAACATCTGCACTGTCCCTTGGTCAGATTGGAGACGAGAATTCAGCTCTGCATTTTCATCACTAAGCTGTAGGTTTCTCTCACTCAATTCTAACACTTCCTTGCGACACTTGTCATTCTGTAAAACAACCACCACCACAGTGAAACCTTAGTACCGTAACTAGAGATGATATGTAGACAATGAACTAAAATCTTGCCTCATTGTGTAATCTCTCCTCCTCTTGTCTGAGCTTCAGGTTTTCTTTCTCTAGCCCCTCGAGTTTTTTTCTGGAAAAAAACAAACATTAAACTACAAAACAATTTAATCAAGTAATAACAATAAATTGCATAAATGGGCTCCAGACGAAACAATCAGGATATCTTTCTAATATTTTATATCAGTCCAATATTAGTATTACTAAATACAATTTTAATGTTTTCATGGCTTGGGAACCAGTGAAGCTATTTGAGCAGTGGGATAATATGTTCAGCAGAAGTTATCCTAAATACGAGTTGCAGAAATCTGAACTAATTTAAGTCCTGCATTAGGAGGAAAATAATAAATAAGAACGTAGATTGTTATTTAAATAGAAGTGAAGTAATACAGGTTAACAATACGTGCAAATGAAACATTGTACACAGTGTTGGGCATTTACATTAAAAAATATGAACAATTAGACGGTAAAGTAGATTTGGATGTACAAAATGTTAACACACAAATAAACATGTGTTTAATAGAAATCTATACTTGTGCATTGAGGCACACATTGATCTGCATGATCTCATGTGCATGCAGCATCAATCAGCAGACATCAACTATATTTGACAGTAGTTTTTAAGGAAATTCACAGAAGTCCCACTTGCAATCCTAATTATGAGGGCTCAATAATACTCTAGTAAATGTGCAAGTCCTTTTCCACATTTATTTTACAAAATAAATCAAGCTTATGTGCTTGATTTTAAATGTTAATGCTTAACCACGGGCAAACCTTAGAAAGTGTGTTTACAGGCCAAGGTGGTCTGATCTCAACAAAATTTCAAATTCAAATTTTATTTGTCATTACACATATACAGATGTACAGTACAATGAACGATGTTTCTCTTTGCAAGTTGGGATCAGAGGGCAGGGTCAGCCAACGTATGCACTGTCTGCGCCCCTGGAGGGTCTTGCTCATGGACCCAGCAGTGGCTGTGTAGCAGAACCTGTATTTGAACCCCCAACCTTTGGGTTCACAGCCCAACGCTCTACCCACTAGGCTACACTGTCCCCCACTAGGCTACACTGTCCCAATAGCAGTGGACAACAATTAAACACATGTTTATTACTCTTATTTTTTACTCTTATTTGCAACTTGCATCTTCTAAACGGCTGCTCTACATATTTGCACACTTACACATTTAAACTAATTAATATATTTGTACTTCTTACTTAGTATATTTTGACTATTTTATCCTTTTCATGGTTAAATGGTTTAAAAAATGTTTAGTGTTTAAGACTTTATTGGTGAACGGCGGAAGAGCAAAGTAAGGATTTTATTGTACAGTATATGCTGCACATATGTCAAAACTCTTGAAATGTAATCATGTTAACAGGTTGTGTTAAAAGTTTGATGTACTTGCCTCTTTTTGCTTACATCCTCTTCCAGTCTGACAACATCCTGATGCAAAACCGCCAGGCGGTCTTTAAGTATGCTGTTTTCAGAACTAACCTCATCCAGTTTGGCCCTGCAGGATAATAAAGCCAATAACAATTTAAAGCTCTGGGTCTGGAAAATGTTAGTGGACATATTAAGTCACACATGATTATAATGGGATTAGCAAAGATTAGTTCTGAGATGAAAATGACATGTTTTGTCATACATTCAGTTTTTAATCATGCAGAGATAACAATGCGTCAGTTAGTACGACGAGTGACTTATAAATGCAAGATCAACACACGAAGGTGAAGGGTTAGATTGATGTTCATTCCATGACAATTCATGATGGTGTGAAATGATTGTTGTGAAATGCACTTGCAACCACATCATTCAAACAATGATGCATAACAATCAAGACGGAGAATTAATTGGTCTGACATTTTTATCTACCATGCCAGGTACCACAAACCTGTGTGGACTGGCTGGGTCCATTACTGTTTCCAGAGCAATAACCAGCTTCTCCATTTCTAGTAACTGCTGCGTCATCTGGCCCTTTTCCTCATCAAACACCTCCTTCAAGTGCTGAACTTCTGTCCGAGAGTCTATTAGTGATTGTTGTACCTGGTTAGTGGTGTCGTCTAACTTTTGTCCAAGGAAAGACAACTCCTTCTCCTTGTCTTTTAACAGGCTTGTCAAAAGTTGTACATCACCAGAGAGATGATTATTAACATCATGACTGAGGTTTTTCTGATGGACTCCATTCCAGAGCAAATCCATCTCTTTGGCCTTACTATCCAGCTCAATCCGGAGACCTTCTAACTTACTGTCTCGGTTTTGCAGCTTTAGTTTTAATGCATCTATATTTTCCATGAGTTTATTTGACTCAGCCTCCATTTCCATGATCTGTGCTGAAAGTTGATCAGAGAGATAGCTATAACTAGATTTCTCCTGAAGTAAACAGATTTTTTCTTCTTGTTCCAGGTTTAGTTGGGCTTTGAGATGAGCAACCACAACTTCCTCCTGGTTAAGAGTAGTCTGTAATTCTTGTACAACCCTGTTTAGTTGGTTCCAATCATCAGAGAGCTTTTGAAACTGGGCCTGAAGGTCTTCTATTACTATATTCCGATTTGTTACTTCCTGCACAAGCCCGTTTCGCTTCTCTTCAACAGACTTCAACTGATTTTTTAAAAGTTCAATATTTTTTAGTGCAGTCTTAGTTTTCTCTAGGTTTTCTTGAAGCTGGTCAAATTCCATGTCTTGTTTCTCAAGCCTCGTTTGCTGTCGCTCAACTGTAGCGGACAAACAATCACAGTTTTCTTGTAGTCGTTTCTTCTCTTTTTGCAACATCTCAGATTCACACCTCAAGCTCTCCAGTTCCTGTTCAGACTGAAAGCGTTTATCAAGCAGCTCTTGATGTCTTGTGGTACACATCACAAGTCTTTGTTCAAGCTCAGCCAACTTGCCAAGAAGCACTGCATCTTTGTTTTTCTCCACTTTTTGCTGTGAAAGCTTTCTTTCCTTTTCAAAATGAAGCTTGTGCTGAAGTTGTGACACCTTCCCAAGAAGCTTTTGTTCCCTCTCTCTCTTGTTGTCTATCTCTTTTTCTTTGGCGTTTAGTTCTGAGGTCAGATTCTGGATAAGAGCATCCTGGGCTTTCATTGAGACGGTGTTATCCTCCAACTGTATGCACATTTCCTCTAACTTCTCTTCTAGCTGCCTCTGTAGCATGATTGATTCTTGCTCGGCCTTACATTGTAACTCTGCCTCAATCTGCATCCTGCAGATACACTCTTTCAACTGGCCGAAATCGAGCTGGAGTTCCTCTTCCATTTTTTCTCTCTCCAAAGCTGTACTGTTACAGACCTGATCTTGTTCCTCTCTTAGGATCTTAGCCCCAATAACATTCTCCTTATGTACTTCTTGCTCCAACCCATGGACTCTTGACTCCCATTCACCCATTTCTCGGCTTTGCTCCTGCAGCCGGACTCTTTTGCCACGGAGCTGGTGCAGCAGGATGTGTTGAGCCTTGCTAAACTGGGTCTTCATTTGTGATATTTGTTGCTCTGTCTCTGTCCTGGTACAGAGCAAGAGGCTAACTGTTTAGATGTTCATTTAATTTACAACCAACTTAATTGCACTTGAAGTGCCTGACATTTACACATTTCTTTTTTTATAACATACATATACATACATGTACCCTTAAAGCTTCGCTAAGGATGGTCCATGTAAACAGAACCTAGACACTTTTATGATCATAACAATTATTACATTATCCTCATGGTTGAATGCGATACAGATTAAGTGAGGATAGGTAGTCTTGCTCAGGTAATGGCAATCCTTTTAATGTTAAAGGGAACATATTAGGAGTTTTAAAAGGTTTATGTTCAAAAAGTTTTGTTCTTGCCAGTTTCAGCGGCTATCAGACTAAGCCATTGATTTGAATAATTTCTGCTGCAATTAATAGAACTCCTGGAACTGTGACTACAGCTAGTATTTTAAACACCAGGACATTTAGAGGAAGAAATGTGATGCTGAATGATCATATCTGGACAACAGAGGGCACTGTTTACAATAAATCGTATATCAAATCGTATATTTACCCCACCCCATACTGGCTCAAATATCATCATTGCTAATCAATAGCAAAAAAAAAATGCTGGCCAAGAGCCACTCTAGTTACAACATTGTATTTTTATAAAAGGTCAAAACAAGAATGTCTTGCATCTGCACTGTAAATGCTGGGGTAAAAGAGAACAAGGACTACCCTTCAGGCTTATACTATACAGCACCAAAATATCTAGCTTTAAGCAGATATATTTTGTTGTGTAAGCGTTACCAGTACCCATACACAGAAAGCTAAATTTAACGAGCAACCTTCATTACTGGTCCAGTGCTTTAACCACTAAACCAGGTGTTCACAACCGTTTCAAAATCAATACCCACTGGACGCAGAAATTTTCATGCCCCCCATGAATATTAAATTTTCTTATACATTTACCTGTAGTATCTTTGTAGCTCATTGGTTGTGCACATAAGTATCGCAACTATCTAGAAGCACGTACCTCACAAGTAGCACTTCCTGATTCAGTTTTAACTTAAGCTCGGCCTCCAGTTGATCTTTCTCTGAAGTCAGACGATGCACAATGTTACCAATCTCACGAGCGAAGTTCTGTTCCAATTCAGCCTGCTCACGCTGAGCTCGTCGTTCCTGCTCAGGCCCCCATGCCGTAACCTCACTCCTAATCCTGAGGTCACCCTCCAAACGTTTCACAGCCTGAAGCAGCAGCTCAGCTTGTTTCTCAACCAAAGTCTTCTGGTCCTCCAGTTCACTGATTTCAAGCTTGTAGCTCTGTGCGATCTCCTTTCTCTCAATCTCAATGTTCTGCTTCATCAACTCTATGGTGCGCTCATAGAAATTCACCTGTAGGTAACGCAAGGCAAAACAGATAAATTTTTATTGATTGATTGATTTTTACCCTCCAGTCGAAATCGACCCTGGGTCACTCTGTGGAACGTTACCGATCCCCAGAGTATTTCGGCAATTCCATTTTACAGGGTAGGTTGCCAGGTCTTTCCCCAACCCTGTATCTCTACAGGGATC
>JAOTRQ010086480.1:0-21437 GCA_028565875.1 Hoplisoma paleatum
ATGTGAAATTGTCCAGTAGTCTCACAAGTTCCCACCACTTACTGGTGGTTGTCGTCAGGAAGGGCATCCGGACAAAACTTCCTAAAATGGGTTCAGCTGTATTAGAAACTAAAATACAGTAATTTAAAAAATAAATAAATCTAGAACGAAACAAATGAGACGATTCACCCGCCAGTACTGACATCTTTACTAAACATAATTTTAAGGATTAAGTCCCTTTTACATTGCCAATATAACCAGGTTATAACTCAAGAACCAGAACAAAACAGCTACTAAAAACAGTCATTATGAAAATGAATCTAAAGGACTACTAAACAACATCCAACACTGTATAAAACAGGACTAGTGTGTTGTGACAATATGATGCTGGAGTACCTCGGCCTTAAAATCAAGAAAACAACTGCTTCTAACAACGTAGGATTTATAGTTTATAGATTTTTAAAAAGCAATCTGATGACAAAACAATAAATTCGTATTAATTAATATGTCTAGCATTAGCCAGTGCAAGTATTTCCTGACATGATAATAAACATATTGTATACATAGTCAAATTAAGAACAGTTAAATATGATGGCAAACATGAATTCCTTAAGTTAACATTCTATTCCATATAATTCTAAAAGCTAAGACAAAATTTCCCAGATTAACAGTGTAAAAGCAACTACCTGGCGCCCAGCTACCATGCCAATAGGTGTGGAGGCAGCAGGCCATAGGTAGATGAAGGTAGTAAGACGAACGTCAGCGTGTTTCCTGATAGAAAGAGTCTGAACTGAAAGTTTTTCTTATAATCCTGAATAGTTAAACGGACAGACAGGATTGGCTGTCGTAATTTACTGGAGAAAACGGAAGCATGAAATCCTCATGAGAACGAAATAGCAGAACAGTGTCATGATGTTAAAGCCAAGATTGGCACGAGTACATACTTGTGCACTCTCGCCTCTCCAAAAACATAAACGAGAAATCCAAACAGGCAGCGATCCAAATCCAAGTTAAAAAGCTCGATCCAAGCTGACACCCGCCAACCACTCCAATCACAAAGTGAAGACAGCCTGACCGTACTGACTTCTTGGTGCTTCAGTTATTAGACTGAAAATAAGCGAACGCTGCAGTATGCAGTTTGACCAGCCAGCTGGCTGAGTCATTAAGCAGATCGTCTGGATGTATTGAACATCAGGCTAAGCGCTGCTAGCTCACTATAATGGCCATTAATGGATTCGGGCTTGCTCACAGCCTTGCTATGAGTGTGAAGGAGAAAGCAGATCTGGCAAACCTGGTTTCAGATGGTCCAGAGTGCGATAAAGAGAAAGGCGTGAGCTGACTTCACATTCTGTTCTGAAGCTCTGTTACTGGCCAAGATACTCGAAAAAGCAATCAGGAAAGAAGGGGGGGGGAGGCCTGGGAAACAGAGGGAGGAAATGGCACTCCACCCTGATCCTGAAAGTGGTAGGTGGGGTAGGCATATAGATGACCCCCACCCACGAGAGAACAAACATGTAAGTAAAAAACAGTAGAAGAAAAACAATAAAACAAAACAATGAGTAGAGATAAGCCAATCATCGTCAACAAGATGTGAGGGGGAAATCCCACAACAGCTGAAATAAAAGAAAATATACTCAGGTTTCCTGACAAAGCTACAAAAATGTTTTTTACTGACGTCATCTTCATCTACGGGCTTAATAGTAAAGAGAGAGTATGAAGAATATTATCTGTAATAACTAATGTTCTAATAATTAATGTGTAATAACTAATGTGTACGTTGTGGGTTAAACGTTTTACTATGGAAGAGATTCACCTTTATCGCAAGTTTAGGTAAAAATCGTAATTTTAAGAAGAAACAAATTTATTAGAAGACATTGTGAATGCAATTTTGCTAACATCTTGTATTTAGTGTATAATATATAATAAAATTATAAAATTATAATAAAATTATATATAATAATGTAAAATAAATAAGTCACTAATTAACTACAAAAAGTCATTAATAACAACCAATTAAATAACACCTGGAACTCTTACTACATAGCAAGTAACCCACTAGCAAAACTATTTAATATTAAATATCAAAGCTTCAGTACTTTTATATATTTGTTTGAAATAGAGAGATTGGGTAATTGTGTCCAGGAGAGCTTATAGAAGGCATGGATGTGATGTTTCTTCAGGTCAGTCTGTACATTTAGAAAAATCCATTTAGTACAAATCAACAAATAAAAATATCAACAAATTCTTCTGGTCAGAAAAATCTTCAGATTTAATATCTTAAGACCGAGTGACCGAAAAGACTACATAGAAGAGTTAGGTTATTTTTGATCAAGTTAAAAAGCATAGGATATTTTTGAAGAATCCTCAAACCATATAAAATATAGATGATAGGATATAGATAACAATACATCGTATCTGTATTTAAGGCAAAGTTCTCGTGTCATGTTAAGCTAGTGGTTTGATTTAAAACCGGAACATACTTAAGCCGTCCTTAAGAAAATCAGATAAATCTGATCGAATACAGAAATCATCCTTAACAGCAATTCCCGGTGACAATATAACTAGTGAAAGCTCATGAGATATTGAAGTGCTATTCATCAGCATTCCAGCTTTACCCAGAACCACACTTGACAGACTGAAAGACAGAAAACATTTCACAGCATGAACTCCAATTAACCACGTACAGATCCCAGTGAGGAATGAAAGCCTTTCTCTCTTCACTATATAAAAGCTTATGTAAGACAAACAAGAGGCAGAAAAAAACAGCTGTGGAACACACAGCAGGCACTCGTATCTATAAAAGCTAGACCACAAAGTACACATGACTATTCATTTACATTTTGCAGCCAACAAAGCAAAACATTTATTCTGGGCTGCTAGAAAGCGGGTTTACAAGATCACAGTTCATTCTGGAAGACCAGAGATGCGGTCAGATCGAATAGTTTATATAAATTTAGAGGTCACAAAAGCACATGCACAGTCCATGGGAACTATGGTATAATATGGTATATAAAAGGTTTGCAAGCTGTGATACATTAGTTTGCTACAATTGCTGCAGAAACTGTCGAGGTACTTCATGGCATTTTGCATTTATTCAGTGCAAAGCTTTTTGGCTGCTACCATAAGGAAGCCACATTATCGATTTGCTAAATTGTTTACACTGGGTGCCTTTCCCGACATGTATACTAATTATCCAGGAATGGGTCCTGGAACAGAATGCACTGGTTTATACATCTTAGTGGCTAAGGTGGTTGTACTTTTTGTATTTAATGTATCGTTTAACAAAGTCAGGTCTGGGCTCTGGCTGTGATGTTCTGGTTTATGGAGGTATGTTTTGAGTCATTCCTCTTGAAGATTATAAGTGTGTGTGTTAAGTTGGTTGCAAAACTCTGAAACTGGCAACCAACTGCCACGGTCCAGGCAATTTGGGCAGTGCCAGTGCACTGTGTTGTTTAAAGTTTAAAGACTATTTCAACACCACAAAATGTGATGTGAGCACAAATCAATGGTTGCACAATGGGAGCATAAACAAACCCACATGGCTAATGAGGTCTATACTATGTTGGCACAATCTCCCACCACAGATCGACGTCCTCCAAGGTTCATTTCAGATTCGAACATTATTAACAGTTTCTTAACAGTGTCTGTCAAGCGTGAACGATTGTAACACACCATCAATGTAAACAGTATAGTATTACATGATTATTGTAAGAATATCAGCTTACAGTGATATGGAAAGATGTAAAGGTTTCAACAATATAAGCAGATAATTAAAGTGGTGTGTGTGTGTATACTGCACAAAAATACAGACAATAATGTGTTTAAGAAAAGCATCAGCTAGGAGGAAAAAGCAACTTCTTCCATTTCTCATCCAAGTAATAGCTCTTCTTCCGATCAATAAAACCACAAGATCCAATCAAATCACTGCATACAATTTCCAAAAGCTTTTATGATTGAGGTTAATCAGCCAGTTCCCATGTGTTTCATGTACACGATTGCCAAAGCACTACAAACAAAACATGATTATGTAATATTATGTGCCAGGGATATAAACTCCAAGTGTTACCAGCATCATGATGCCACACGAGCTCAAACAGACTTTTTATTAATTTACTTTTTAAACCATTTACTCATTTTAAAGCTAAATATCAAACACGTCTAACTACACATCCCAAACATGACTTGTATGGATGTAACTCACCAGTGTGTGTACTCAAGCCCTGAGATGTTGTCTCCAGAGAGAAGCTCTGTCCCATAATCCTGGCCCTAAGGGCCTAAGCTTTTAGATCTGCCCTAAAAACGGGCACTTCTTATCAAACAGCAAAACTGTCCAACTCTGGCTTTCCTGTTTCTTAAAGAAGGACTTCTTAACTACCAGCTTCTCTTACACGGATCTTTCCAGTGCAGTGCCTTTTCTTTCAGGGATTCTTTCACCAATATTGCCTCCCTTCTCCTGTGCTGGCACTCTGCACTCCTCCCTCGGTTACTTCCCACTGCTTTCCTTTACGCAGACCCTCCCATCGCACCAACCAGAACCCCCTCCGTTCAGATTTCAGAAATCAGAAAGCCAACAGCAGGTCAGTTACAGATGGATGCCGATCATTCCAGGAAGCCTGGGTCAACATGCAACAAGTGTGTGTGTGTGTGTGTGTGTTAGAGAAAGGATAACAGGCTATTCTTGGGAAATTTATTAAAACAATATGGTCAACAAAAAGAGCGGCATAACATGTTACTTATTCGACTTCATACTTGTGGAATCTTCCACCAGAAAGTAGTGACGACAAAATACTGAAAAAACACTTCAAAGTTAAAGGAAATACTGTTGACACCAACGTCTGCCATATTTAATATTGTAAGAATATTATAGTGAAATAAAAGGTGCTATATTATAGTTATTAGGCCCTAGACAGCTGTAACCATTTCTATGATACATCATCATGAACCAATAAGTATTGTAGTAAAAATATTTGTGTTCTATAAAGTGTTCTATAAAGAAAGTGTAATGTATTGTATTGTATAAAGATTATATGGATAATTGTTACATAAACAATTCTTTTATTTTTCGTACAAGTAGAATTATTCGTACAGAATTATTTAATTATTCTACAAACAAGGCACAAAAGCTGGATGGAGCACAACGGATAAAACACCAGCTCTACCCTATAGCTGGTTACATAAACCTTTGTATATGAAGACTGAGGAAAATCCTACAAACCTTTTGGAAGTTAATCAGTTTAATTGGTTTAACAAGTCAAATTAGCACTACTAAAATACTAGTATGTATTTATCACTTTACTTATCTATTTACTTAATTTACTTATTTAGTAATATGACAATTGCACTGCCATTACTTCCAATGTAAATTTTACTGAAAATAAAATGTTTAATACTCCAGTAAGTATCAGTAAAAACCAGCCAATATTGGTTTTTCCAAAAAAAGAAATAATAAAGTGCTCTTAATAGCTTGAAGTACAAGATTAACTGTTAGACAGATGGCTTGTTAACAAATTCGCAGAGTTAAACTGTGCACGTACTACTTCATCCTGAACTCCCACGAAAATACAGAACCCAGTACTCGGCCCCCTAGATGAATCAGGCGGTCAGATCCTCCCATTCTGATCCATTGGAATTCCAAGCATGCAAGCTTATCTGGGCGGTACGCATTAGAGGAAAATGAGTGTGTACGTGTGACACTTTTATGAATGATTCCCAACAACCTCCAAGCGTAATGCTCGGTTCGCTCACACATCAAAGTCATTTTTCTAACCACAACCTAAACAGCTTGTTTTTCCTCAGACACAGAATCAATATAGAAGAAGCCGGGGCTGACCTTGAACATACATCTCATTCCATCTGAAAGCCCCATTCGTTTTGTGATTTGTTATCGTCGCTTCATTGGCTGACGGATTATCAGTGAAAGCTATGGCAGTATTTAACAATTCTGTGAAAATAAAACAAACCTACTGACAACACTACTGTCAAGAGAATTTAGGAGGGTTGATAACGGGAGAGAAACTGAATAAACAAACCTATCGAACACAAAGTGGAAAAAATCCTGGCTTTTTTAAGGGGGGGGGGGATTTGGGGCAGAAGTAATGGCACAGGGGTAGCCAGAGGAAAATGGATTATTTTTTGGCATCGGAGGTAAAGCCAGTGCAATTCTGTAAATATGATATTTACTACAATTAGATAAACCAAGTAGATGGTAAATAAATGTTTACATGTTAAACAGATTACTGACCATGAAGCTTGTATAATTTTTAAAATATTCTTCTAATATAAATGATTAAATGTAACTAAACATCGCTTGCCATTATTTGACTTGCTTTGGGTCTAAACGTGAAGAAGCCCTGTACTGGCAAACATAAATAATAACTTATTATTAATAATCCTTTCATCTGCTCCATTAGGGGTGGCCTTAGGTGTTAATGGTCTGCATTATTGATTTGTCATGTTTTTTGCCAGATGTCCTTCCTGACACAAGCCACATATTTATCCAAACCTGGGACTAGAACTTAATTGAGTTGCACCCAATGGCCAGTTTCAAACTAGGAAGTTCAGGATCTCTGCGCTGGTGTGCTAGTGAAAAATCCCACTGCTCCACATGGGCACAATAACAACAACAAAAATAATAGATTGATGATATCTAATAATTTTATTTTGAAAAATAAAGCTAATGTAAGTGATTTAAGCATATTAAACTATTAATACTAGTCCAGAATAAAACATATACTACTTACACTGTTGTGTATGTGTGTGTGTGTTTGTGCGTGTCCGATACAAATAGCTGGATGGATGGAAGGATAGACATTGATATAGACTAAAGAATAAACATTGATGAAGAAATGGAGAATAAAACCGTGATAAAAAAAATAAAGAAATAAAAATAACTAAATACTGGTCAAATTATTTAATTAAATGTAAAAACGGCACTAGGGTGGCTGTGTTCTGCTAGTCTTCCAGATTGGATCTCAGAGATGCTAATAGCTAAAAACAGTAGAGATTGGCTATGTCGGAGGAAAGTAGATGACCAGCACTTTGAAACAGACTTTTCCTGTAAGACTGGACCTGCCAGGAGCTGAGCATGAAAAAAAATAGTATAGTAGTAATAAAGTGAACTGGAATGGATAAGAAAGCTTAAACCCTACAATTCAATATTATTAATTTATTAATTATTATTAATATTATTATTAAATAGAGTAATCAAAAGTTCACATATCTACCAGACCAGTACAATACTCAAGTGGATGAGCTCTAAAATAAAGCCACTTGATGGAAGTTGCAGTTCTATTTCTGTGTGTCCCAGTTACAGCATCGGCACTGGGGCAGGGATTCAAACTCATACAGCTGGTGGCTTTCAGTAAAGCTGCGACCTGGAAAAACCAGCGCTGGTGGATTTCTTTATGAAATGAACTGAGCACATTCTTGAATACATTTTTTGTTTATTAAAATTTTTAAATGTTTTAACATTATACAACTTCATATAAAACAAACACAGCTATAAAGAAATGTAGTATCTACAACAAATCAGAAGTATGTTGTGGACTGTGAAAAGAAATCACCGAGAATAAGCCCTTGCAAACACGAGGAGAACATGCAAACTCCACACAGGAAGTACATTGACTGCCTGAACTAGACATCAAACCCAGAACCTTCATGCACGAGCTAACCAATTAAACAAAAAACAGGGGCTGGTTGATAGCACAATGCTGAAAAACTGGATTCCAGAATTTACATAATCCCAGTTGGAGAAATGTGTTGGTTGGCACAATTAAATTAAATATGTCATAACCAAAACAGTTGAACTGTTTGATTATGTAGAAAACATTTACAGTAGCACTAATATTAAATAGCATGTTTTTTACTTCACATGTAATAACACTCACTTCACACCGGTTAATATTTAATGCAAGGTAATCTATTCAAATATAACGTTTGTTTAAATGGCCCAGCATATTAATAAGCATTAGTAAATGACATGTTATCCACAAAGTTACCTCAATAAAACAAACACAAACTGTGTGTGCCATTAAATATACAGGATTTTTATTATACATGCACAAATCCAGTCATCATTACCATTTTATTCCCACAGAGACAAAAACCTATTCTGATCATTTCATACTCGAGGACAATCTACAAACTGAACCAATCAAACAAGCGTTCAGTGCCACACCAAACCAGTAGAGGGCGCAGAGGAGAAAATATTCACTCACCACGATTTTCCATCACAAAAGCAGAACCAGACCACTGAGTAGCTCCTGAGGAAACAAAAGATCAATCAAATATAATAATTACGCCAATAAAAACAACATTAATTAAGATGTTTTAGACCAAAAACACTATATATACACAATATAGACAATACAATAACAATTTGAAGCTGTTAACAATCTTATTGTTATTTACAGTCTAGAATCCCTTTTTTAATGTCAAGTCAAGTCAACTTTATTTATATAGCGCTTTTTCCATTAGACATTGTCTCAAAGCAACTTTACAAAATGCAGGTCGGACAGAAACCCCTGTCGAGCAAGCCGATGGCAACTGTGGCAAGGAAAAACTCCCTGAAAAAATTACAGGAAGAAACTCATTTAATCTATCAAAGTTCTCTAAAATGGGTTATAAATAAAAAATATCATTCTATTCGTGCATCAACTTACACATTAAAAAATACAGCAGCATACAGCAGATGTAATTAGATTTAAAACCATTTTAAATCCCACTTTGATCGGGAATTGTTGAGCACAAAGCAGGAAGATTTGCATTTACACTTCAGCACTTAGCAGATGCTCTTATCCAGCTTACTTCTGTACTTACTGCTCCCATACTAGTAAACATTATAACCTGGTGTAAAACAATATAGTGAGTTAGCTTAAGTGTAAAGAGGTGAGGTTTTGAGTCTCTTTTTAACGACAGAAAGAGACTGAAAACTTATGATAGATAATGGAAGCTCGTTCCACCACTTGGGAGTGAGTACAGAGACTTGAAGCTCGTCTTCCTCGAGTCCTGAGTGGAGGATTAAGTCGAGCAAGGTGGGAGGCTCTGAGGTTAAGCGAGGTTTCATGTTTTATACAAACGGACATAATAAATCAACGACCCCCTAGATGTAGACGTGTAGAGTAGAAGTTGTCTTAAAACATCTGTGCAGACTATAAATGATCAAATGTTTATCACCAGAGGTTTTGCTCTATAGGTCAATCATTCACAAATCATGTGATGCTAGGATGTGAAGATCCTCTTGCTGCAGGAGTGTATATTGCATTATTTAATATGTTTATTATAGCTTAAGACTACATACATACAGACTACATACATACAGACTATATTTATTCTATGAACACTATTGTCTGGACAACTACCAGTTTATATGTACAAGATTGAAGGTACAATACGTACAAGATTGAAGGTCATTGGCCTTGTATGAAGGTGGTCGTCCTCAGTGTGTCCAATTTAGTTTTAAAGTAGTTATGGGACATGAGCTCTTTTGCTGATTATCTGTAGAGAGAGAAAGAAAAGATTTATCAGCAAGGACAGATAGCCTCCTAAGCCAGACCTGACATCACCAATCCAAGGTGGTCCTGAATAACACGAGTTACAACATAAAGTAGCCTCATAAAGAAGTTTTCTCGTGTTCTAAACACCTTAAACATTCAGAATAAACCTATATAGCCTTTCATGTTCAAGAGTCAAATCATTACATAGGTGATTGACAGAAACTCTGATCGTAGTCCAGGGTAAAATTATTATTCTGTCCAAGCCAGGTACCATATAGCATTAGTGCCTAGCCATATTTTATTTAATAAATCAAAGGTGAAACAATTTCAGACACATCCTAAATATTGTGTATGGAGTGGAATGTGGAATTTATAACAGATTATTCAAAAATGTAATGAAATCAAATCAAACCAATTCTGGGATTTATACACATTAGCTTATATGAGAGGCTAATGAGAAGCTACTACATTAATTTGCATTCTACTCATGCCTAAGAGGAGGCAGAACTAACCAGCCATCTCCAAGTATCTCCCAAATCAAGACAAATCAATGGGAGTCAGTACTTTTAAAACCAGCTTTTCCCACAGCTTCAGATATTTCAAATGTTAAAGACAGAAACTAAAACCGCATGTGGAGAAATGTTTAATCTGACTAATGTACCATTAAACAAACACCTAATCTGCAGCTCCAGCAGAGTTAACAGCCATGAAGACAGTAGTGGGAATGGTACAGCGTATTTTTAGTGTGCTAGTTTGAGCAGCTCAGCTAAACGTTCCTCCCTTTTACAGAGAAAATGAAGGTCAAGCCAAAAGACGACAGATCTATGGTGTATGCATTGTGGCTACTTGGTGCCTCTATACTGGGGTGAGATTCTACACACAGTGTATACAAACTGGATTACACACAATTACTCATAATTACTACATCCAAAAAGAAATATTTAACCTCGCATAACCTAAACAAATATATTTAATCAAATGGTATCACATTTTTAGTCACCTTTTCTTTGAGATACTGTCAGACAGTTTTAATGCAGTGAGCAGACAGTTTACCCCGTATTGTCCCCAAAAAGTGGCAATCAGATGGCGCTAAATCAACATTCACATGACGATTCCTCCTAGAAACCTCACAGCTTCCCATAAATATATAAAAGCATAAATCAAAGAAAACAACAAACGATGCACAATGGCAAACTGTCGTCTGGTGTGGTAGACATCAACTTAAGCAACTTGTGGTAGCATCTTTATAAAAAACGTAGGCAGATTGGCAGTCAAATAACAGTGTGTGCAGCGATGACACTTTAACTTAGTGAAGGACAGATAATGCGCTGTAAGGCTCTAGACTAAGCCCTCAAGTTCCAGTAAAGAGAATTGTTACTACAACAATGATATTGTGCAATTACATGTTTCCAGTTTTGTGGCATCAGTTCCTGTTCCAACATGACGAGCACAAAGTGAGGTCCTTAAAACCATGTTTTAATAAGCTAGTTGTTGAAAAATGCAGTGGCCTGAATAAAGCCACAACAAAGCCATGACGTACCCTCAGGATAAACATTTTCCCTAAATTGACTACAGATTCTTTTGTCTCAATGATGTACAAGTTTCTACAGAAATACTCTGAAATTATATAGTAAGTCTTACCACAAGCTGAAGTTTTTCGTCGAACAAATTGGGTGTTCACATAGTTTTTAATCACAGTTTAACCAATCACACGCAATATAAAATGACATTATTTACTAATACAGAAGATTTGATAACACCTCATCCAGGAAGTAACAAATACTAATAACAATAGCTGCATGGATCTAGAAAAAATTAAAAGCTTTGCAAATCCCGGACATAAAAAACCATAACTGATTCATTGAAGATGTAACTATGCAATACAAGAGTATTAAAACTGATTCACATGTGTATCGATTCGACTATAATACATCAATATTCAAATTAAACAGCAGAGGGCGCTAATGCTACTCATCTCACCTGGTTGCTGTCACTTCAGATTTGCCAAAAACATTAACTGCCTAACGTTAAAGTGTGATTTACAATGCCGTCCAACTACACGTCTGAATGACAATTTGCACAGAGTTACAATGCAGACCACAGGGGGGAGCACTATAGCCATTAAACAATGGAATGTGCGAGACTGTAGTTAAATGAGTCCACTCATGACATATGGTGGTGGCTTGATGTTTCATTTATGATCCAACATTTAAAGTCATTCCTTGTTCAATAACGAACTGTGACTTAAATAACCTTTCAAGTCATTAAAACCAAAGTGTATACACAAACATAGCAAAAATCACGGTGCACAACAACAACTGGCTGTTAAATACTTTGTTGACATATTTGTTAACAAATAACATTACATAATAAAAGATACACATACTGATGGTACAAGAAATTCCCTTTTTATGATTCTCATAAACAATCTAAAGTTGTTTCAAGAATCTGTTGGCTGGTGAAATAATTTCACACAATCCTAGACATTTAATTTATGTCAGATTAAATACAGACTTCATTATGTGGTACGATTATATTCTTATTAGGTTTTCTTTAGTTTAATTACCAGATCATAAAAGTAATATCTGAAAGATTAAAAAGCTACATTTAGTCTTTGTATTAGTACTTAGGGTAGAGACAAGCTGAGCCATTAAGCTTCTGGAACAGTAATAAAACAAAGTAATCAAGTCTCAATTACTCAAACTATAAACATTTTAAATAAAGGGTCTGCTAAAAGATTTAAATGTTAATAAGTAAAGATGAGGGAAAAATAGTTATAACCTAAAGGATGGATCTTTGTACCAGCGTTGAGAAGATTATCTGCTGTGCAGCCAATGTTGAATATTTGCAACGACCAATGTAGTAAATATATTTAATGGTAGCATTTAGGCCGAGATAGAAGAATGTGGAAATGTTTTTGAGGTTGTAGCCACCAAAAGAATCCAAGCACTGCAGAACACTTCCACAAAAATTACACGTTCTGTCAAAGTGTGAGTCAACCGCATCTAATACCACGAAAAAGAATAGAAACTAGAGATGCCAATTAAACAAAGTTTATATACCTCAGATACCTCAGCCAAGGTTGTTAAAGGCTGTGTCAGCACATCTAGGTTTTACTTGATGTTTGTACAAGATTACCAGACGAGGTCTGCATGAATTAAAACTACATATTACAAACTTAGTTTTTACATCGTCTTCATTTTTCTTAGTATCAATGTAACAGCAATTTTGGTCGAGTCACTGATGTTCCATTACTTTAAAAAACTTATTTCTCTTAATGCTTTTTATAAATACTGAAAAATGTGGCGCTATAGCTGGACCATAAGCTCCGTCAGACATGAGGGATTATTGTTAGCTATTATTTTGAACACATATGTTTTTCTTGCAAACACACAATGGAAACAGAGGTGTGTTTTAGCAGAAAACTTTAGGATGACTATATTAAAAAGATCCCCTCACCTGCTGGTTGAGGGGCCTGTGATATGGGCCTCATTACAAAGCATAGAAACCAATCCACTAGAAATATTAAACACTGGAACATTGGCTTAGTGGTTAGGGTACTGGGATTGTGACCTTGAACCCTCAATTCAAGGCCCGCAACTAACAAGTTGCTACTGTTGGGCCCCTGAGCTCAAAAAGGTGTTCTGTTGTAACTTTAAGCTGTTTTGTATAAAAGTGTCTGCTATATGTTGAAAATGTCAACGTAATGATTTGGATTTTAAGAATTTAAAATAACTAGTTAATCCTTCTGCCTGGAGGAACTGTAGCCGTTTAATTTTAGGAACTCATAGTTACCAGATAACACTTTAGTCACTATAACTGGTCACATCACAAATGGCTTTATCAAAAATCCATCTTTGTTTAACGGTCTAAACTTCCATTTTTATTCTTCCTTGTTTCAGGGCATAGAGACATATTCAGTAAAACGTGCCTCAAAGATCAGAAGCTATATTTGCTTCTGCTGATAAATAGTCGAAAATAAAATCGAATAACTTTGATAAATAAACTGGCTTGACCAAAAATATTTTGAGGATTTGAAAACGTGTATGATGATCCATCCATCTCAGTTTTAGGATTTTGTTAAAGGCATCATCAACCAATGCTCCCAGAATCTTGAGAGAATAAAAAGCCATAAAACATGTTCCCCCAAAAGAGGAATTTGAAACAGGTTTCTTTTTTGTATAAACTTTAATATTTCTTCCTTGGTGCTATTTTGCAAACATCTGACCAAAATGTCTCTTGGAACTCCATAATTTTGTCATTAAAGCCCCAAAAAAGTTCTTTCAAGAAGGTTTGTTAAATTCTAGATGTTTCCATTCCTGTTGCATTAGACTCCTGGGTGCTTTGTAGAGCGTTACTGATCCACAGTGTTTCTCTGAGATATGTTTTTACACAATGGGTCACCAGTTCTTTCTCCAACTCATAGCACTATGAGGAGCTGTGTATCTGGACAATTTGGCATCTCCAATTGACATGGTGGTGTGTTTTCGAATGACATCAAAGCAATAGAGTGCAGGCTTGAATTTAGTCCTTCACTGCATATAAGAGCACCTTTTTATTATGATGTTTTATGATCCAACATTAATCGTTCAAATTCAAATCAGTTAAAAGCCGTCCTCTGGGTAAACACAAATGTGCCGTAGCTCTGAGAAACTCACCGCCCTCTAGCGCTGTGGTGGTGAATTACTTTGCCGTACATATGATCTCAACAAAGAACTATAAATGCAAAACAATGGCACCGAGGCCACGATGTTGTCTAGTGTCGAATCAAGATATAAGTATAAATTCGACTTCCACCACAGTGATGCCTTGACAGGTTTTACACAGTGTATTACACTGATTTATTTTTTTCTATTTTTATAATAGAAAAAAAGAATTTTAGCCGCATCAAATTTTAGATGAAATCTGACACTTTATACATTAAATTAAGGTATAAATCAACAATAAAGTGCAATCCTTTATCGAACTTCTAAATCTTTGTAAATACACTTTAATTTAATAGCTGCAACACAAAACATATAAAATACGGCCTGTAAATGTGTTACGCAACCTTTCCCTTTAACAACCTGCAGTGACTCAAGGAAACCAAGTGTAGCTGTAAAACTAGATTCAATTTATTACAATTATAGAACATCGAGGTCTGTTTCTGAATATTAACATGGACTATTATTATGTTTATAAAGTTATGCTTGCTAACACAAGCAAATGTGTATCTTAATGATTAGACAATAGGAATTGGAATCCAAAGGTCATCAGTTCAAACCTCAGTACTCCTAGATTGCTGCTGTTGGGCCCTTGAGCAAGACCCTTAACCCTACTCAGCCTGTCCAAGCTCTTGCACAACTGTATTTCTGTCTGCACCTTACAACAACTTACAGAAATTTCACACTTCAAACTAAATGGTTTTTATTTTCATGTTTTACAGACCACTTACCTCTTTGCAGACTTGATAAATTTGGGAGAAAACCACAGCACCCAATGATAAGCTCCACATGTGGACTTGATAAACCTGGTGATCGGACCCAGAACCTTTTCTGCCCATGGGATATTTTATGATCCTGGCCTTGTGAAATATCCCAAAGTAAACTCAGTTCCAGACTTCTGCAGGATGATTGCAACACTAACATGGAAGTTAATGAAGCAAGAAAAGGATAGTGACAGGATCCTGATAGAACTCAGATGTCAGTATTACTGTAAATCTGCTCACACAGGCCTCTGGTGTGTACGAGCTGCGGCGAGTCAGACACCGGCACATGGAAGAACGGATAAACAACTATAAACAAACATGTGGGTCCGATTGTGAAAAATATGCATACAAATGACACAACAGTGACCAGAATTTACAACGTATAAAGACGATTGTTGTGAACGTATATAATAAAAAATGTAATGTAAAATAATCCACCTTTTTCCATAACTGTACAGTCATAACCCCCCCCCACACACACACACACAAATATTCTCATTACAATCTAGCCCAGTATAGGAAGTGTGTAAATGGGATGCAACTGACCTACTTCCTTTTTGTACATTAACTCCTTACAAAATGTCACACACCAATTAAACGGCACTGCTGAAAAAAGACTTACAGAAAACAAAACGCTGCGATACTGTAAATTAAACTGAGAAAACAAAACAGTTCCCAGTGCCGCATGACTGCAGACTCGCAAATGCTTAAAATTCAGGAAGTGGATCTGTTCCTTTGCAATGAATACCAATAAAGGGTTCTCTCTACAAAAGCAAAAAAGATGTCATGACAGCAATATTATTATATTAGTCTGAACCATCATAGTAATGATCAAAAGCCGCACATTGTTATAACCTTCAATGTGATTTGTTTTCTCAAAAGGTTTCATTAAAATGTAATAAAATACATACATTTGAATCCAGTCATCCTGAACAGCTATATAATAATTCATTAAAACATTTACCCCCTAAACTGAAGCTAAAATGATTAGAGAACAGGTTATAATTTTCATTTTCTCTATAAGATACGACAATACCATATAAAGAGCTGTGGCTTGGTGGTTAGAGAAGTGGGTTTGTGATCACAGAGTTGTCGTTTCAATTCTGAGAGTCGACAGGTCACGAATGAAGAGCCCCTGAGCAAGGCACCGAACCCCTCTGAGTATGCACAAAAGCAGACAATCTGTTTTGACTTTCGTCTTAAGTGGGAGCAAAATCCAACAAAGGAGAAACAAACTGACATTGACGGTTTAAATAGTACCGTCCACAACCACAAAGTACTACTATAAATGCTACTGTGCTAACATGTGATTAGTGAACTTTAACGGTTATGAAAACAGCCAGAAAATCTCTTGCAACGATGTTTGCGAAGGTGGAAATTACTATTAGTTAAGTATAAAGTGACCAAGAGTGGCACAGTGGCTAAGAAGGTAGCAATCCGGCCTCAGAGTCTGTGTTCGATCCCTAAATATTGTTTTTATTTAGAATACTTTGATTCTAAATAATCTTGGCATTTAACCCAATCGGTACAGTGAAACAACCACACTAGTGATCAAACACTAGGGGGTAGCAGTGAGTACACACGCCTGGCAAGAACGGCAGCCCTAGCCACGGTGACCAGGGAGCACCACAGCAACGTTCTGATCACAAACCTTATTCTCTACCCACCAGGCCATGGCTGCCCCGTAAATTTGTTTGGGAAGGCAAAGCAGTCTGGGTCCTTTCTGTGTGAACTTGAACTTCCAACAGGTTCTCCTGTCCATTAACTGCCAGGAGGGTTAACTAAAGACACTGAATTGTCCTACAGATACGTAATCACAGATATTCATAAATAGGTACCCAGATTAATAGTAAGGGTTCTCAAAAAGAAGCAGGCAAAAACTATTATTTCCGTGGTCAGGGTGAAATAATGCAATATTAGTTTGACTTTTTATTCATCTTAAATAAATTTACAGGAACTGTTTCAGCAAAACCAACATTCCACAAACATTTCCTGACCAAAAAAATACACATGCCAGTTATATAATGAAAATAATCAAACTAAACAACACATGCTGAAATCTGAAGTGCAGAACCAGAACAGTGAAAGACTTTCCTACAATCGAACCTCAAAAAAACGGCTTTAATGGAAGCTAAGCTCATATCAAAGTGGTTTCACTTTCACATATTAGGCTGCAGGTATCATGATTTGCACCAATCTCCAGAGAGAATTATCATTTAAATAAAGCAGAGAGATTTACAAACATCTCCATATAAAGTTGGTTTGAAAATTGCTTCAATACAACAGTGGTAAGGCTGGACACAGTTCAGATTTAGATTTAAAATATTAATTCATATCTTATATGCTTAAAGTCGGTAATACGAATAAATGTAAACTATTCCTACCCAATTACCAGTAACACATTTCACAAACCTTAAACAAGCCTACATGATCATACTCACAGACTTAAATCCAACTGCAAGACCATAAGATCACTGGGTAGTACACGTTTTGCGGTCCAGGGTCTTTGTGGGGTCTGCAAAGAGGGGCCTACAGCCTTCTTTATCTTTATCCTGCACACTGATCTACACACAGATCACCTTCACAACCTTTGTCCAATCTAGACTGAGCAGACAACAGCATTCGTTCCAATTCTGGGCCAAATAGAACGTCATGGCTGTGCCTGTCCCAGAAAAGCTCGACTCACCACAGGGACATGTGGCCCAGTTTATTAGGTGTTCACAATGCTGCTGTCCACTGTCCTTCCTAAACTTTATGACCCTTTATCTGAGATTTGGTAAATGACTTGTGAGAAGTCCTAAGAGAAGATATCATCCCTATAGGCACCGGGTAACTGGAGCGGCACCAGCAAGTAACCAGATGCAGTATAATAGTGCATTGGAAAAATTAAGATTTGGGCTGGAACGGAACTGAACACTTAAATAAATGATAAAACCGCTCACCTCAGTTAATGAAAACTGTCATCTTTAATTAATATTAATAATAATTCAAATTTTGTCATTTTGTTATACATGTACAGCACAACGAAATGTTTCTCTTCGCATATCCCAACTTGTCTTGGGGTCAGAGCGCAGGGTCAGCCAACGTACGGCTCCCCTGGAGCAGACAGGGTTAAGGGTCTTGCTCAAGGACCCAGCAGTGGCCGTGTAGCAGAGCCTGACCAACAAGAACTCAAGTGTAAATACATAATGCTGGTGTCTTGTAGTTTACTGTGTTTGTGTTTTGTTTAGGACCCAACATTTAAAAACATTCGCTGTTCAAAATCAAATCAGCGAATATCTTTCTCGTTTGTCGTCTTCCTGAAACTTAAAAACAAATGCAGCAGAACCCGTTGCCCCCTAGAACGAAAGTTAGACATCAGAAGGTCTCCGATTCATGCCACACGACCACCAAACTGCCACTGTTGGGCATCCTGAGTAAGGACATATATGGACAAATGGTATCAAGACAGCCTGGGTGGTTAGAGAACTGGGCTTGTGATCAGAAGGTTTCCAGTTCGATTCCGAGAGTCAACAAGACACGGCTGAAGTGGCCTTGAGGAAGGCACCGAACTCCTAACAGCTCCCCGGGCACAGTGTTTAGGGCTGCCCGAAAGACCAGACATGTGTGCTCACTGCTGCCCCCTAGTGTGCGTTCATGTGTCATGGAATGCGGAGGAATAGTTCGAGAGTAAGTTCGAAATAAAACATTACATTACAACGAGTATGTGTAGGATGATTAATACAATTTAGGAATTTTGATTAATGTAAGTGGGTGTGCGCAAGTCGTAGACCCTTTTAAAACAAGTAAAATAATGTTTTAACATTTTAATAATCTCAGAGTCGTTAAGATTAAACTGTCAAACACCTAACTAAAGTATTTTACACCCGGCGGTGGTATAAAACAAACGAATAGCTTTCAAAACACGACTTTCACAATGGTGAACGAATTTTTCTTAATGTTTGTTGCGTAGCTAGTGGAGACGGTGTACAGCAGACGGAGTGTGACGTCACACACCCCAACCCCATAGCCAGCCACACAGTCTATAGAACAGCATTAAGATGTAGCTTTTGGCCAGACAGAGATGGATCCCCCACATTAACTTAGGCTGGCAGGAACGATCCATTAGTGATGTAGCGGGATCGATTAAATCGTATCGTGTCATTAGGAGAAATAAATTGCACACGTTGGTTAGGAAAGTGCAACATCTCGAGATCAGACATGCAAGTGTGCAGGTAGTAAAACGTGAATATCGGTCATCTATTTACACTGTTGCACAGCAAACAGAACCTTTTATTTGCAAACCCTGGATCCGTTTACAAATTCAATAAATTCAACAATCAATAAATTCCCTCCCTCACATTAAAATCACAGCACAAAAACGTGCAAAACAAAAAGCACTTGCACATAAAGCTGCAGTCTCAGCTCGATCCTGCTCTGCAAGTTGCATTGTAACAGATGCTCAGCATCATTTTTCATTTCTCATTACACAAAGATTCTTTTACTGTCTCCATTTCAAACCAGAAGCACATTTAACCTTTAAGTAAAAAAAAAAACATTTCTTACTTCATGCACAGAGCTTTATGTTGCCATTTATTCCGTCCTTTCTCAGAAAGATACTCATTCAAAACGACTCACTCGGGCACTTTTTGTCCAACCCCCCCCCTTTTTTTTTTTAAATGGTACCGGAAATCAGTCGCTATGCTTGCTGGGATTTGTAGTTCTTACGGGTAAAAATTCTGATGACGAGCAAGTACAACGTAAACTCAAACACCGATGATTCTTTCCAAAGGAAACCGAAGCCCTGCTTAGTGTTACATTGTCTACCGTTATCTGTGTTGCCAATTTAATTAACTAATTTCATTAATTAATCTGGCGTACCGGGCATTTGTCTGGTCCTTAAGGGCCTTTTCTAAGAGACCTTGCGACCCATTGGCCCATCTTCAATACGGACAGTGGACTGAACCAATCAGGATATAGGACGAAAGCGGGTCCCACCCTTCTCTCTCGAGTCTTGCTGTAAAAGCTACAAACTGTAGGCGAAAACAGCAGCAGCCACAGATGCAGCTTTGTGACAGAGAAACCATAGAATATTATTAGTGATATAATACTGCTAACATTACATTTAATGACTTTAACCAGTAATTCTTTTAATTTACCACTATGCGTAAAAATTGTACATCAGCTACAAGAGTGGATGCTTTTGTACCTTGCTCTATACTGCCACTCAGTGGTAAACTGTTGTAAATAGAGAATGACAGAAGAGATGGGAGAGAGATTTAAAAAAGGGATGGAGATGGTTTTATAGGATTCAAAGGGGGGTGGTGGGAGAAACGAGAGCTGGAAAGAGGAGCAGAAAAGAAGAAAGTCATAACAAGGTTGAGATTGGGACATACAGGACTTAATTATACACTTTTTGCAATACAAAAACATAATACATGGAAATGTGATCATTGTGGACAAAATGAAACCATAGAACATGTTATAAAAGGATGTCAGAAGTACAAACAAGAGAGACAATTTATGATAAGACAGTTTAGAAACAGTAAGGAAAGGTTTAACATAATAGACACATTACAAAGGAATTCAGGGAGCAAACATATACAAACTGATAAGATTTTTGAAAAAGACAAAATTATTTAACAGAAATTGACTTTATTAGTAGTTTTCCCCTTTGAATATATAGCTTTAAAGTGTAAAAAGAAATACAATAATAGTAGTAGGATATAAACATTAGTGAAATCATCTTGAACCACACTCCATACCAGTAAGTGGCAGTAATGCACACCCTCAGTTTATTGCCAACCGCCATTAAACACCACAAGAAGAAGAAGAACTGCTGTAAATGCAATAATAAATTCTTAAAAATAAAATGGCTGACAGACGAGCAGAAGTCGCATCAGTTGCAGGAATATCAGCCCAAAACTTTTCTTCAAAGAGACCTTTGGAGGGGAAAAAATATGGTGACAAAGCTGCAACTAAAGAGTGATATTATTGTTAAAATGGTTAAATATTGATTGTGTTTTGAGGAAATTGCGATTTATCATGTGTCCACTAAACTGGACATTGTGCAACAGGAGTATATCCCGCACTGCACAATGTAACCACTGCAATTTATTATATTGCTGCAACTTGTTTTTCCACTATGTCACCTGCAGCAAATGTTTGGCTGCAAATCGGCTTGTTATTTGAATTTAAATGTAGTTTTTATTAAAATTAAACAATATTTTATGTAAATTAGTTCTATCTTGAGAGTAATGATTCATATTGTATTTTGTAGAGGTCAGGTGCAGAGCGTGATAGGAAGGTCTACAAGATAGCGGAGCACATACCATCTGATTCCAGTGAAAATGATTATAGTGGCAGTGATGGCTACCAGATAAAAGACAGCTGTATAATCAGCATATGGGAGGCGTGGACCTCATGGATCAATGTGTGGCCATGTATCCCCACAGACGCAAAAATAAAAGATGGTACATCCGAGTGTTCTTCCACTTCTTGGATGTAACTGTTGTGAA